>JAIPRN010001214.1:0-51398 GCA_025469175.1 Geopemphigus sp. TES_GeoC_2020 | reverse complement strand
AAAAAAAAAAAAAAAACAAAAATTACAATGAAATCGGAAATAATTTTCGAAACGTAAAATCTACGACGCGGTTTTCATCTAGGAACCGCTTTTTTTTTCGTCCATCGACGGATTTCCCGTTACGTAAGTTTACCGTAAGTTCCGCTAAACACGAAAATAGCGCGTTTTACGCGACACACCGCCCGCCACATTTCGATACTATCGATTCGCGTGTCTCCGCCATTTTTCGACTTGTTCGTCCGTGTTTTTTTAAAGTAATTCCCTCCTCTCTCCCCTTTTACGTCCCGTTTTTTCGCGTTCTATCAATAGTCGTCTCGAAACGAATTCGTTCGTACTTTCACGACGTTTTGGCGAATCTTTCGATTATTCCGAACGCGTTCTTTACGTTTATTAAACGTATCCAATTCGCGGCCCGAACGTTATAATAGATGAGATTATAGCGTATAAATGTTCGTTAATTTCGGACGTATTTTCCGTATCGATTAAAAATGTTTTTCGCTTGTAACAAAAACACGCGACGGCGAGCCGCGTGCAGATGGCTCGCCCCAATTTGCCCATCTCCGGTATACTATCATTAATAACGACCAACCATAGGACTTTTATACGTCGAAGGGAGCAAATTGCTTTTTGTAAGTGGACGTACTCTTCGAAAAGTACAAAAGCGGATATCGTGTGGTTTTCTTTACGTTCGATTTTTTAACGAAGCAAAAGAATCGAAAAGTCTGTTTCAGTTATTCGTCGATTCGTTGGTTATCGTAGAAAAACACGTCCGTACTACGCCGCGTATAATTATCGTTAAATATTTCCAATCGCTCGGTAACGAAAAAATCAACACGTTTTTAGTGGGTTTCGGTTATTCCCGTGTAGAGCCACGCGCGCCGTCTGTCGAACCGGCCGACAGTAAAATTGATTTCAAACGGAAAATTCGGAACGCAATCAGTTTCGTGTACCTAACCGGCAAAATGAATATACGCGAAAACGAACGACGTCCGTACGTATAAGTGTGGTTTGTCCCGGAGTCGCGTGATTTATTTTCGTTTCACTGCGCGTAGTAGCAATACGGCGTAATTAAAATACGTTTATGTTTACGCGAAGCTACGGTCGACTTTTCTCGAAAATATTTCGCGCGTCGTTCCCGCGTACGGGGACAAAAATACGTATTCGCCAACGCGATCGCGCGATTAATAACGACGCGTGTGCCTTACACGCCGTCTTGTACGTACAGTTTCCACCGTGTCGACGGAATTATCGCGTACGACGGACCGTCGCCGAAAATTGACCGATGCCGGGGTTCGATTAACGTATACCGTTAAATACGTCGATAATTCGGTTCAGACGTTACGACGGTGGTGGGAGGGGGTCGAAATGTTTTATCGTTTCCCGTAACGCAGTCGTAAACGCGTAAACGACCGTGTAAATAATTATCAAACGAAAACCCGACCGGCGTTGTCAAATTAAAGTGTCATTAACGTACTCGTCGACTTGTGTGGCACGGACGTTCACAATAATAACTTTGTCCGAACGCAATGAACGAACGCGGTGTTTGTTTAATGATAAACACGCGACGCGTTATTATAAACGTTTATCTGTAAATTGATGGTTTCCTATTGAAAACCGAATTACGCGTTCACGAAATCGACGGAACGTCCAAAACCGCCGATAAATATTTCGTCCAACGAACTAGAGTGGTTAACATTCTGCCGAAGCGGACACGACGGTTCGATTAAAAATAATCGACGTTCGAAATTGTCTTTCAATTATTTTAATACGACGCCGGAAGGACGACGATTAGATTTATCGTCCATTTTGGGTAAATACGTAATTATAATTATCGACACGTATCCGTAATTCACACGTTTCGTCGTGAATTACGCGTCGAAAGCTTTCGAAAAACGTTGATCCGGTTCGATTTTAACGATTTCCGAAACGTGAATCGGACGGTATCGAAGACATTTCTCGTATTTCGAATTTTTACGGAAAACGTTATCGTCGTGGTACGCGCGAATATAATATAGAAATTTCGATTTTTAGAATACGTTAAAACGCAATGCCAGGGACTATTTTTGAAAATATCGTACGGTGTTCAACATTCACGTCTACGGTACTTAAAAAGAAAAACCGAATTACTTATATAAAACCCATAAAATACCGGAAATAATCGACGTTTCTCGAAACTTCATATTTCGTCGGATCGAATTTCGTTCGTTATACATATTCCAAATCCAATTTTTACGTCGATTACGGACAACCGGCACGAATTCTTCAGTTCTTCGCCGTTTGTACAAGAAAAAGACGAAATACGAAAAATTCGATTCGGAAGTGTCGCGACAATTGTACCGGGTTTTCGCAATTCGCGCTACGAGTTTTTCTAGCCGGGATTGAGAAAATGGCGTCACGTTTAAAAATCGGAGCGAACCAGTGTCGATCGGGCCTAACGATAATAACAAGAACGTTGAACGAATCGACTCGCGTGGGTGTACCTGCGGTGCGTAATATAATCGGTATTAACGGTTTCCCGAGGTAACGCGAATACAAACGCGGTTGGACGACCACGCTTTTGGAGCTAAAAGCTCGTACAATGTATCGTAGCGTTCGAAATTATTTTCGGACGGCAACGGCGGCTATTCAAGTACCGTGGTCGCGGTGTCGCGTTAATAATCTAACGCGGTTTCTTCGTTAATCGCACGTTTGTAAAACGCGAGTCGTTCTACGTGACGACCAGAGCTTTGTACGCGTCGGCGCGGAATTTCCGCGTCGGGTCTTTCGTACGTTCGTTTACCGTCTTTTCGTTTTCGGCCGCGCGCTAAACGCGCGTGTTCACGCGCGCCTACTAATCGTCTATTGTTCTTCGGCTCTCACGCGTACCGAACGCTTTCCTCGACGTTTGTTAGAAGACACAGAAAAAACCGTACGTCCGTCTTAACGTTACACGCGCGTATAAACGTACACACGGTGCTTACGACCTCCGCCGATTTCCCGGTACGCAGTTTCGCGAGTACGTACGTTTTGTTTTCGCGTCGGTTAGTGTGTGCGCGCGCGCGGGAGTAATCCGATTCGTGCCGCTGTCGTTGCTCTCCACGTACTTTTGTTTCGACAGAAAGCGCTCTATTTCTCGCGACGAAATTCGCGTCGGCCGTTTCGTTTTTTTTCTCGTAACATTATAACGTACGCGCGAATTCGATTAGGCCGACGTTATTGATTCGGACAAACGCGAAATCGAATCGTTGGCTCGCGATAAATTCCTACGAAAAAAGGCCGACGCGCGTTTCCGACGTCGAGTCCGAATATTTGGCCACGAACGACGGGACCGTATTGGAGATTCCAAACACGTGTCGGTGTCATCGACGACGTTGGGAAATATCCGTTACGGTACGTTTGTCGTTCCGTTTGGTCAACGCTTACTGGCGGTCGGGTTCGCCGGTGAACGTATAACGACGATCGTTCGTATTCGAAAGGGAAATAGACGATTTTTCGATCAAATCGTAACCGGCGCGACCGTCAGGTAGAGGCACCCGAACATCCGTTAGTTTCCGTGTTATTTTTTACGCCTGAAAGTCCAGCGACGCGCGCCTACACACACACAACGTTCACAACAATGGCGGGCCCGTCGTCGGCAATCGCGGCAACGATTACGTTTTACAAGACAATTGGCCATTGTTCGTCGCTAAATTTCGTTCCGACCGCGACGGTTCGGGGGGAATGCGCACGCGGACGCGTTCAATTGCGTACCATCGATCACCGTTTGCTCGACCCGTATATTATTCGGTGTAGCGCGCGTCGCCGCGTTTCGTTTGTCTAGCCGGCAAGTGCCGCCCGTTATTTGCCCGTCGAAACGATCGCGTTGCCGTCGTTACGTTATGGGAACCGTAATTGGCAAAGATTTTCGAACGCGCCGCCGAGGAGTTGCGGGATGCAGGAATCGAACTTTGGCCGAAACGACGAATGAGGGCCGGTTTCATGGACGTAGTCCACTTGTAGGATAGCCGAACAAAGTGTTCGTCCGCCGGTTTGGCGAATATGTGCGCGCCGAAAATTTGAACGAGTCCGGGCGATATTTTCCGTTTCGTCACGACATTCCGGGCGGCCGTGTTTCGTATCGAATTAATTATCGCGGACAATTTTCGACCCACCGTCGGTATTATTGAACGACTCGAAAAGCGCGTCGGTTCGTGACGTTGTTGGCCCGAACTAATTACCGACGAATCGTATTTTAGGCGAAACAATTTGCCCGAACGACCCGGTCGCCGATTTATGGAATTATAGGCGCCGTTACGAGTATCCTTATTCGGTACAATGGAACAGTAGTTTGTTATATCGAATCATTACGACGAAAACGTTGGCGACGTAGAGAGCGTTTATTCGCACGTTTAATATCCCGCCGAATATTCGAAAACGAAAACGTTTTTATATTACGGGACGCCGACGCATTTCGATTTACGAATATTCACCGAAATTGTATAAAAAGTTGCTCAACAGTCGTTCCCGAACCGTATTACGCCGAATATGTATTTATGTACAAATTTAAAAAAGAAAAAAAAATTAGACGCCGATTTCGTAAAAGCAAACTGTTTGAAAACTATAAATTATAAAATGTAATCATTTACGTCGTTTCGACGGGCTTAAGAAATTACACAATTACTTATAAAACCGTCAATATCGGCGGTTCGCGTAGAACGTTATTATTATTTTTTCGTTTTTATTTTTTATAGTATTTTAGCACGCGATCCGCTCGGACGCGTTCGTCGTTTGTAAGACCCTATAGAATTTGGGGAATTACTTTTCGCGTCTACGTTCGATCGTCGCGACGCACGAACACGTTTCGATTAAAAATCGAACGACACCAGAAAATTATTTCAGCGTTCGTTTCGGTCCTACAATTTTCGCGCTTATTCGAAATCGTCTCGAAAAACGTTCGTCTTTCGTTACGAACCGTTCCTCGAAATCGGAAAACATTAACGTGGACCCGAATCGTTTATAATTTCGTCACGAAATGGTGAACGCAAATCGTTTCACGCACGTACGAATAGTTTACGCCGCGCGAATTTTTCTTAAACTTTTTCACGACAATACGCACTTAGGAGAAGCGTTCGTAATTTTGAAGTCGATCGATCCGACGACGGTCGATACGAACGACCGTCCGCGTAGTTTCCGTAGTTTCCACGAGAACCCGATTGTGGTGTATTGTACAAGCAACACGCGTCCGTTCGCGTATATATATATATATATCGAAACAGTCGACGTTCCCATTCGGGAAACGAATAAAACGTCACGACATATTGAATAATAATATATTTGTATAACGACCGCGTGAGCGGAGTCGTTGCGGCCAAAAAAAAAAAAAGGGTTCGGGGCCCGAACAACGTAATATCCGATCGGTCCTCCGTCCCTTCGTTCGCGCGAGCGCAAAAACACACACACACACACACACACACGCACATATATTATTCGCCATACACGTATGACATAATAATAAATATATATATATACACGAATGTAATACGCGTACAATATGCGCGCGCATACACATGCCGTTTATTTAAATAGTCTGTACGAGACTATTTACTCGTTTTTTTTTCGTCGTTTATTTTTTAGCCTCTCCGTTACCCCACTCGATTGCCGCACACCCCCTCGCCGAGCCCCGGAGATATTGCCACGGTTCCCAATAACTGCGCCCGCAGAAATGCCCCGGCGCGCGCGCGTGTTATTTCGTACGCGCCGGCAATCTCCCTCGACCGCAATACCGTCGTCGTCGTCAAACATTTACCCGCGCGGTCGTGTTCAACAACGACTTACGTGCGCGCCCGTTCTACGGTTAAAAGGATCATTGCCATTTTGCATCGGCGTCACGTGAACGCGTCCCCTCCTTTCTCCAACGGCCCATTTTCCCACTTACCGTACCTACGCTCCCTCTGTTTCTCACCCTGTCCCGTATTCGCCCTTTCTCGTTTTCCCCTCCTCCCAACGACCGTTTCGCGCGTATCCGTCCGTCCCCTTTTCTTTTCTCCCGCCGCCGTTCAACGCCATCGCGCCGCCGTCGCCACCGCCGCCCGAGGTTAATAATTCAGAGCCGAAAGGAACGCACACGGACGGCAGCGGTGGCGAAATGACGGAGGCCACCGAGAGGGTGAGCGAGAGTGAGAGAACAAGAGAGAATATATGGGTATAAGGGTCATATCCATCAGGAGAGAACCGCAGCAAAAACCAGGGCCGTTGCTAAGTAACCGAGACCCCACTTCGGTAACGGTTTATATATATATATATATATATATATGTACGTACGTGTACGACGACTACAACAGCACCGGTGCGTATACGTATATATGTGTGTATGTATAAGTACGAGTGTGTGTGTGTGTGTGTGTACTTTATTATTGCGTCCTAGTCCCCGACCATGGTCGGGGAAGACGACGGGGGCGAAAAGAAAGAAAAATGGCCGGGGATATGGTAGTAAGGAAAGGGTAGTTGGGTGGGGACGGCTGCTGCGGGCCAAGTTTTTCTTTTTCCACTTTATTGTGCCTTAGGGGTAATTTGAATATTACCACAATAACTCACGTCGCGCGCTAAGCTTTCGGTCCGGCGCGCGGGGGTAGCTTATATAATATTACACGCGCGCGCGCGCGTGCGTGTATATTTAGAACGCGAAAAAGACGGAATTTTAAACGTTTTACGCTCTCGCGCGTCCGGCGAAAAAACACCGACGGCCTAATGTCTTGCTCACGTACCTCGCCGCCGCCGCCGCCGCCGCCGCTTTATAACGTAAAGACGTTTTATACGGTCGCTCCGTCGCGTTGTACATTATAACCGTACGATTAACACTCGGTCGTCGAGGTATTTACGACGCGATAAACCGACCAGTGTCGGATCACGAGACAAAATGTTACACCAATAGGCCACCGTTTCGCCGTTCTACGTTCGGGCGATTATCGATTTCGCGAAATCGGTTCGTTCGCCGTTCAATGACGGCGCGTACTGTAGATTATTGTTGTCGCGTTAGCGTGTGATTCGGAACGCCCGAAAATATTTACCAACCACGCGATTCGTATCGCGTTCGCGTTTTACGCAATTTACGCCGAACCGTTTTTTACGTGCGAAAAATTGTAAATTATCGAAAACGCGGGTAGCGAAAATGAAAAACGCAATCGCGACGAATGTTTGTAGACGACAACGTTATAAACCATTCGTTTCCTCGCCGCGAGGGCGAAATAATTAATCGGCGTTCAAATCCGCTCCGCTTCGACGTGCAACGAAGCTAGGGGGGGGGGAGGCGGTGTCATTTCGACTAGTTTTCCGCCGCAATTTTACGGTAAAAAAATCGTCGGCCGGCGCGAAATTATCGAAATTAATTTTTCATATAAATTAACATTTTATGTTAAACGCGAAACGAATCGAAAAAATGACGCCTTTTCCGCCGTCGTTCGCGTACCCGATATTTCGCAACGTCGAACGCCCCTCCCCCCCTCACTTCGGGATATTACCGGTCTGTACCGGGAGAAAAACCGAACGGCGCGCAGCAAACGCGAATTGGACGCCAGAAACGTACCAAATTTATATGGTCACGTCGCGTTATACGGTTTATAGTCGACGCTCTTGGCGAACGGCTATTTGGCCGGTGCGTACCTGAACCGGGGCAGCGAATGATCCGTCTAAGAAAAACGGTAGCGAACGGTCTTACGTATAAATAACGTTGTAAGTTCGGGACGGTTTACGAAACGGGAACGAAAACCGCGTACAACGTGTATTTATATACGTTAGACTAGACGACGTCGTCGCTCTCCGTGCAATTCTACGGCCGCATATATATATATATATATATATATATATATATGTGTAAGTATTAGAGGACGATAGGGTGGGCGTTCCGCAAAGATTTACGACGTTCAACCGACCCGAGTATATATATATATATACACGTTTATATAATAATAACGTAAACGCCATCGCTCGGCCGGTACGAAATGTTTATAATAATGTAGCGAATTCTCGAGGGACGGGGAAAAAACACCGCGGGTTCGAACTTTTTTTGTTTTTTTTTTCCTGTCCCTCGTACACCGTGGTATTTTTACGGCGATTACAACGGTCCGTTGTATATTCGGAATAAAAGTCGTCGCCGTTGTTTCGGACGATTTCGCGCCTAATATCCACAAGATGTTCCCCATGTACATTGGCGTACTTAGACCTAAATTTCGGGGGGGGGGGTTAATATTTAAATTAATAAATCGGACGACCCTAACGAAACAAGACACATTGTAATCGTTAATAGATTATTCATTTTTAACGAACGCCTGATATAATAACGCGTATCGAAGTTTAAAAATATTTTAGTTTTGCGTCGTTATTGACTAAAAATATACGTCTCGTGGGAAATTAATTTTTCCTAAAAATTTTCGGAGGGGGGTTCATTTCCCGAATGTGTTTTCCACGCGGACGAAAAGTCTACCCTAGTCCGTGCTTTGGTTCTTTTCAGCGTACCGTTTATCAAAATGTTCGAAACACGTTCCGGTAGTCGCGTCTTCGTCCCGTTCGTTACGCGAAATTCGCGATAAAACGGCGGGAACTATTCGCAGTTATTGACCCGCGACTGGTCGGCGTACGTAGTCGTGTTCGAATCGCGTGATTACGATCGCGCGGCGTACAGGAAACGCCCGGTATAGCTCGGCGACGAAAAACAAACCAATTACGAGCGTGTCCGATGATCGTTTCGCGAACCGGTCGTCCAGCCGCCAGTTTCGACGAACTTCCGCGACGAAAACAACGGTAAAAAACGCCGTACGAATATATGTCGGGGCGTATTCGATTTCCGCCTGGACGTGATTGTTCGTTACGCACGCGCGCGTTCGATCGCGTAAAGTCCGTCGGCAGGACGAGGAATTCTGTTCGTCGTTTTTAGTTCGTCCGTTTGGTGCTCCGTTATTCGACCCGTTGCCGAGTGGTTTCGAGCGACGTACGCGTGTATCCGTCGTTGGTAGTCGTCGCGGTAGGAAACTAAACGACGTCAGCGGCGCTAAGTGAATAGGAAATTGCTCCGACAATATTACAACACCGGTAAACGGTCGTTTCGTTTGAACTTTAAACGGGCACGGCCGGATCGAGTGAAATAGGAAAAGGGTGTAGGGGCATAATCATTATAGCGATCGTTAGTTACTACCTCGTATGTATACACACATACACACATATATATATATATGGTATATCGTACCGAATATATTGCTCTCTGGCGTGCAGTGGCTTCGGTCTCGCGGGTATAACAGTGACACGGGGGATAACGAAAAAAAAAAGGGAAACAAAATCGCCTAATGTCATTCACTCGAACAACGTCATGTCCGACACGCGATACGGAGAGATAATTACATATATATATACACGTTATAATATGTATACGAACGGTTGTTAAGAACGGTTTTGTAATTTTACAAATGCGACGTTCGTGGCGATTCCGCGTGGGTACGAAAAAACGACAAAAAAAAAAACGAGTTACGCGCTATATTTCCTTAGAATCGTTAACGACGCATTTCGGGACGGTACGTATATATATATATATACAATAATACGCGTTACGTGCGTGTACGGTTCTTTTTTTGTTTTCGGTAACATTCGTTGGTCGCGAACTCGATCATTAAGTACTCATCCAATTATTTATTAAAAATTTTTTATCGTTTTCAATCTCGTTCCAAACGAACGCTATATATCGCGTCACAATTATAATTATGTTCCTCTTTGTCACACGTACGTTGCATATACACGTGCGCACGCGCGCGCGCGTACACGTCCGTGTGTAGGTATCTACGTCCAGTAGATAAACACGTAAACGAGCTTTTGCTAAATTTGTCGTGGCCGGCGGACGGGAGACGTGTGGAAACAGGTTTTCAGCCACCTCGTGTGTGGCGTGCGTTTGATTCATAACCGGGGCGACGGTTTTTACGATTACGACACATAATACGAACGCTCCCTCGTCGTCGTGCCCGTTCCGTTCGGAATATTACTCGAAATACGATAATAATAAGAATATTATTATAAACCGCGGCCGACCACCGAGCGGTCATAATATTTCTCGCGTCGACTTCGTTTTCGGAATCAGCAGGTGGGAACGAGGTGGGTCGAACAAAAAAATCCGTAGGTATCCGTCGACTATTATATTATTACGTACACTCACGAGATTTCCCTTCGAGTACGCACGTACCGACGACGCGCACGTATAATAATAATATCGTCGCCGCGCGCTTATGCAAATTCGGCTGCCAGCGAAATTCGTTGCGACAATAATCGTCGGGCTCGTCACGGTCCGTCCGTGCGGAATCGTCGTATTATATATATATATATCGTAATACGGATAGCGGCGCCGTTATGGCATACCGACGTCTTTGTATTGTTTTTCGATACGGACGCAATGTACCGGCGATGATCCGGACGAGCGTAGGCAAATATACGAAAGTCACGGCGATACGATCCCGTCGCTCGGTTCCTGTGTGTTCGCGTTGCGACGTTTGCACGCGCCCACGATGGACAAAGGCGATTACGAAGTCCGCGTACGCCTTTTCCTCGAAAACGGACGAAAAATTTCGAAAAAATTCTGTAGTGTTTTAGGAATACACGGGATAATTTTCGATCGAAAGCGATTTTAAAAAATTCGGAACAAGACGTTCGGTGATCTTGTCCCGGCGTTTTTTGTTCGCCCGTTTTTCGAGAACGTCATCGATATCGACCGGCCGTTAATCGGGACGTACGCAAATGTATTCTCGTGTATTTGACAGTAATGGCGGTAGCTCGACGAAAAATATAGCGGAATAATTTCCCGAGTTTTTCGGTAATTCAAACACGGTACTTAAACGGTTCGTCCGAAAGAAAGCGGTTTGCCATGAAAATTGCGTACGGCGACCACCGACTAATCGAATTTACCGAAATAAACGGAATATTTTCGAAACGCCTGGCAATTAAAACGTATCGCTCGCGTAAATGCAACACGTCGATTAAATTGTAACAAACGACGCGAACGCGCAACGACGGGTTGAAAATAAACAGGCACTAGACAGCGTTTCCGGAGAAATTCCCGGGGTGACGGATCAACGTAACTAGGCGTACGTACGACGCGCGTTTCGATCTCGGCAAGCTTGCGGCGAAAGGATCTATTCAATTATCGTCGAAAAATTCGAATACGTCGGTTGTCTTAAAATTCGAACGATTCGCCGTGAATTAGGTCTTTCGTACAACGAATAATCGCGTACCGGAACAACCCGTATTCGTCCGGTTCTTTAAGTATTTCGCGAACTCCGGACGATAGTAATACGGCGGTTTTCGTCGTCGTCGTACAATTTCGCAACGCGCTCGGTTCGCGAGAAACCGTTGTGTTCTGTGTTCGGTGAATGCGTACGGATCAACGCGAACTGCGGTTGTTCGACGTGTAGCAAAGCGCCGCTTTGTCGTACGACGACCACACGATATCCGATGTGAACGGTGACGGACGTACGAAACGTAACGTCGCGCAATGACCGAAATGGACAAAGGGTTTTCAGGTTTCGTCTCGTGCCCGCTGCCGTCAAATACGCGCACGTCGTCGCGAAACGAGACGACAACCGTGTACGGGAGTACGTCCGACACGGTACTTTATTCGACGTTTCGCTTTTCTCCACCACTCCTCCTCCCACGAATAATTTACTTCGTAAGTCAAATACACGTATTGGCGACGGCGCTTTTTAATGTTTGGGTCGGCCCGTTTCTATATCCCCCCCCCCGACGCGTTTTCGTGGAGTGCTCCGAGCACGGATCTTGGCACGCGTTCCGAATCTGATTTGGTCCAACTCGTTTTTCCAGTTTCCCGGTGGTGATTTTCACGGCGTATAACGTCGACCCGAATTCGCGAACAGTCGACGTTCGTTAATTCGTTTCGGACAGCTTTTTGTGTTTATTACGCGCTCGACGTAAAATCGTTTTTCGAATACAACGATCGGTCGTCGTTTCGAAATTCACGTTAATAATACGGACACCCTCGCCGATTAACTCGGCCGAGCCGATATATCCGCCTCACTAACGCGGCTGGTAACCGTTTATTATTTTTTTTTCAAACTTAATCGAAATCGTTTGGGAAATCGACGGTAAACCGTACGTTTTTATGTTGTAACTAGATTTTTCTTAACGCGGTGTTTACGTACGTCGTTCATTTTTAAACTTTGTTACGTCGTTCAATTATCAAATTCAATTACGGGCTATCTACCACGAACGGAGGACGTTTATAAGTTCGTCGTTGTTTTTAAATAGATTTTTCACGAACGGGTAATTCGGAATTCGCGAAACGAAAACGTTTTTATTTTCGGACCTGAATAATTTTTAATAGTTCGCTTCAGGACGTATACATATAACGCGACGATATACGAACGTGTATTGCGTTAGTGTGTGTGTGTGTGTGTGTGTGTGTGTATACGTACGCGCCACGGCAGGAGTTAAAGTGCGCGTTCATGCCGCCGCCGCCGACGTTTCGTTTCAAAACGCTGACAGGTCAAAGCCGACGTATAATTCGTGCGAAATCCCGGGTTTTGCGTATTCGTGTAATGTACGGCGTATCGTTTCGGTTGCCGGGGGGACGCGCGACATTTCCATAAAAAACCGTTTTACGCGTAAAGTAAAAACAACCCCCTGCCCCACCATACACCCATCCACCTGCACGGCCCGAACAAATGACCCGTTTAAAAAGGAAAACAATACGTCTCGGTCGAACGTGTCCGTTATGCGACACCGCGTCCTCGTATATATTTCGCAACGGTATTTCGTCGTCGACGGCCGCGCTCACGATATTTTTATATACATAATACACGCGTATGCTCGTGTATATATATATATATATATGTGTGTGTGTGTGTGGGGGGTGATTCTTACGACGTTTCGTTCGAAGGAAATTTATTATTTCGTCCGTCCGATCCAATATGACGGTTTCGTGTACGTGCGGCTTTGTTCGAATAACGTATAATTTCGCGCACTTGTCCCACTCCCCGCAATCGTCCCTCGACAACCCATCGGACTGTCGCCAGTACGCGCGTGTCCTATACACCATGTACGCGGTGTACCTATAGACAGTCCGATTACGTCGAGCCGTCGTCGTATTTCTTTTTAAACCGCCCGGCGCTTATCCGATCGTACGTGTTTCCCCCCCCCCCGCCTAGCCCGGCGACGTTCGTGTACGATCATTTCAACCGCCCCGGCTGTCCCGAACGACTTTTTCGCCATTCGACCACGCCAACGTCCGCCGGTGCACATCCGGTGACGCGAACATTACGCTTAGGCACGCCGTGGCCCGCGTGTGTTCGTCGTCGGCATTTGGCGTTTCGCCGAACGTTTCTCCGTCGGATATTGTCGCGCGGCGTTTACACAAGCGTTTCGCGTCGGCCGTAGTACGAGACGACCAGCCCGATTTAGTCCGATTAGTCGTGAACATTTTCCGCGTCGTCCGGACACGGTTGGCCGAAATCCGTGGGCGGTCGCGCTTCGCTATTTTCGTTCGGCCGGGGCTCCCTTTCCAGGGACGACGTACACGGGCAACGCGATTTATTCCGGCTGGGTCGCGCCGTTTACGGGCGGAAACCCGTTCGCGTGGTTTCTGACTCCACCGGGACGAATTACCCCGACTTCGTTACCGGGTGGTGTATACGCGTGCAGCGTTTCTACGCCGGAATTCGCGAAAGAACGATAAAACAATCGCGTTCCGAAATTCCGCGTCTCGAATATATCGCGTATTTCGCGGTACGGTTTAACGGGTACGTTAACGTCGACGATGTCGTGGCCCACGCGTGCGACGATTAGAGACGAATCGTTGCTGTTTGCTATCCAACGGTGAACTACAGCGCGAACGAATTATTCGCGAATTAAACTCGGCCGTTTACGTAATACCGTGTACACCGAAGTTTCCAATAACTATTTCGTTTCCGTCAACGATCGCGTTAAAAACCGACGACCGTGTTTTCTACGTTTCCGAGTGTAGAGGTTTAATGGAAAACTCCGACGCGATGAATAATCAAAAACAACGAGGTTCGTGTCTCGCCGTGTCGTCGCGATTACGGTAAAAAAAAAAAAAAACGAAAGTACGGCGCGTCGCGTAAGTATACGGAGTGAGTTCGGATGGTTACCGACGTTCGTGCGTAAAATTATCGTTTCGTTCGAAAACTCGCGGCGAGCGGATTGCTCGGTTTTTGAAAGTGTTTAGAGGGGCAACGTCTTAATGGAACACGGTCGCTAATCACGGTGTCGATGCGTTAAACACGACATTTTGGATAAGCGAATATTTCAAACGGGTTTCGTAAACCGCGATTGGACGAATTACACGCGAATTCGCGTACGCGACGAGACACCCTATTTAACGTATTTTAGAAAAAAATATATACGGAAAACAAACGCTCGTATTTCGTCGGCCGACATGTTCGCGTTTACGGCGCGGGACATTCGTTCGGGGTTGACAAACCGGCAGCGAATTAGCGAACGGGTTCGATTTTAGGCCGTAAATATGCGGACCGTAAATCGCCGGGTCGGTCGGTAGTGTCCCCATGCCGTTCCGCCGCGGGTACTTAACAAATACCGTAGCGGGTAAAATGTTACGGGTTTCGTTCTATTCTGTTTTCGGTGGCCCGCAGAAGAATGTTCCCGACGGTGAGAGTGTCGTTCACCGGCCTGCGGACCGACCAACGGTACGCGGTGCTCATGGACATCGTACCGGTGGACAACAAACGGTACCGGTACGCGTATCACCGTTCGTCGTGGCTGGTGGCTGGAAAGGCGGACCCGCCCGCTCCGCATAGGCTGTACACACATCCCGACTCGCCGTTCACCGGCGATCAGTTGCGCAAGCAGGTCGTGTCGTTCGAGAAGGTCAAGCTCACCAACAACGAGATGGACAAACACGGACACGTAAGCGTTTCCGAATTCGATTGCGCGACGAAATAGAGTTGGGCTAGACCAAACGTTGACGCGGCGTCCCCTAAAATAGACGCCGACATTCGCCCGAGTATTTTACGCGCCCGGCGGGATTTCGGGCGACCGAAAACCATCGCGCGATGCCCGTCCACGGCTCGACGTCCCGGCTGTTCTCTCGTTTCCGTCCGTCGTTGTACGAAATAACGGGACGTCTTTAATCGAAACGAACGGCCGTCCGAACGACAACGCGATTCGTTTTCGTACAGCGGCACCTTTGTTTGCGCGTATCCCGAACGAAACCGCGCGTTTCGTGCTCGACACTGTTTAGCCGCCGCGTGTTTTGGGGAGCGCGCGAAATTAGCGGAGGGCGTTTGAATTTCCAACCGCGCACCCTTTGTTTGCTAAACGAACGCGGCGAATACGTCGCCGCCAACGTGCCGGCCCGGGGGCATCTCTAAATCGTTTCGAAAAATCGTAACGAAATGTCCGTAGCGAATCGATTTCGAACGCGTTAAATAACAAATACGGCGACGCCCTACGAATGTTTCCGGCAATTCTCCCGGGCCGTACGGACGCGCGCAACCCGCCCGGCAATAACGAGCCGGCGGTGAATGTCGATTTCCGACGCGAATAATTTTCGTGTCGAACTTTTAAACGGGCCCGGCCGACACGTCGAGCCTTCGTACGATGTTACGGCGAACGAAAGCGATTTCTTTCACCGCGCGTCGTCATCGAAAAGTGCCGCTAACAACACGGCGCGTAGCGTTTCGCATAGACGTCACGCGCGGTTTTCTACGCCACGCGTCCGTACGTCGGTTAATGATTCGCGCGTGTCGCGAAACGTTACGGAACGCGGGCGAACGTATTTTCGTGAAATTCGTTTAAATATCGACGTTTCGTGCTCTATGCATATAGAGAGTTCGTTTGCCCAAAGAATTTGAAAATTGTCGACCCGTTCATTTATACCCGACGATCGCGCGAACCGTAGTTGTGTTCGTTTATTTAATCACGGACGGCACGTTCGTGTGGACGTATAATAACACCACAATAACGACGAATTAACGACCAACAACGGTCGATGTTTGTTTCGGGTTCCGCGAGGCAGTTGGTGTTGAATTCGATGCACAAGTATCAGCCGCGCATACATTTGGTGAAGAAGAATATCGATTCGGTGACCGGGCATTCCGTCATGGACTTGGAAACGGAAGAGTACAAAACGTTCGTGTACCCGGAAACGACATTTACGGCCGTCACGGCGTACCAGAATCAATTGGTGAGTAAACGATAGTTTTTAACGATACCTATGTACGCCAGTTACGCGCGACGCGCCCGACTATTTAGATACGGCTAACGGCGGCGGCCGATCGATTTTCGCGTAGAAATTTAATTTTGAATCGTTACCGTAATTCGTTTGTACCGGAAAGTTCGAACGCGTCGGTGGGTTCTGACGGACGGTTCGTTACGCGGTAGCGTGTGTGTTTCGGGCCACAGGCGTGGACAACCAGCACGGGAGTGCCAGTGTTCCCCCTGTCGGAGTTTTGAACCTACGCGCGCGTTCTCATCGAAAAACAGTCGAGACGCGAAATCCGAAATATAAGTGCCGATCGAAATAATTAATTTCGTAAATAATTAAATAATTAATCGCGTAATTAAGGACCGCGTACGTTCGGAAAATATTCCCGAGCACGAATTTAGGTTACCGCGGTAAACGAGCGGATGGCGTGTTTGTTGCTCGTGTGTTGTACGGATCGCCGTGTAGTCAATTTTATTCGCTCCGAAGTATTTGTTGCGCCCGAGGGATGACACGGCCGGTTAGACGGGGCGCGCGAACAATCGGCCGGGGTAACGTAATGGTTTAGACGGGCCGGGCGACTTCTGCGCCGGGCAATCGTTTCAGCTGGCTGCCGTCCCGTCGCAGTCGGCCGTTACGCGGAGGCGAAAATATTAATAACGGATTCGCGAACGCGAACCGATTGACAGTAACGGAGGGGTCCGCCGAATTTATAGTATCCTCGATATGTGGCGCCGGGGCTATCCGTTCGAATAAACGTACTCGAAGACGTTTCGTTTCTTCGACGCGGACGTTTTGAGCGTTCCGTTTTCATTTTCCCGTTCGTTCTGAAATAGAAACGTAAAAAACTATCGAAACGAACGGAAAACTAAAAACAAACGTGTCGCGATGGACAATAGTTCACTAGTCGTCCTTATTAAATGGTTACAATTACGATTTCGGTTTTACGATATTATTATATATATAAATATTAGCTCGAACCTGACGCTTCTTTATTCCGACGTTGAAAATCCAAAAGCGTCTTAATTATATATATATATATATATATATATATACATAATAAATATTAAAACTCGTAAATAAAAAAAAAAAAATTCGTCGACACTACGTGTACTCGACAATCGTGGTGTAGTTTCGTTCGAATGTTTTCTCGGAGCGATTCGAGCGGTGAGAGAAATAACGTTTTAACCATTTTGTCTACGAGCGGTGGCTGTCATTTGACCGAGAGAAAACGACGAATGAGTTTCGGGAAAAGAGATTATTTTTTCGCCACTTATATTATTAACGGTATAAAACGGAAAATAGTCATTCCGACGTTGATGAACAGCGGACAAAAGCGGATTTAAAAGTTCGTCGCCGCGTTTCGTTATTTATCACACGCGACTCGTCCGATCCCCTATACGCATTCGTTATACGTATATATATATATGTGTGTGTGTGTATACGTGCGTGTTTACCCATGCGGCGCCGAACAACATACGTGTTTTTTCGACACACGCGCGCGCGCAGCTATGGCTTTTGATTCGGGTTAGGGAGTTGGAAAACGGTCGTGAAAAACGGTTCGCGATTCATCACGGAGGCGGCGGAGCGTTAAAAAGACGCGCGGGCCGCCCGTTCGTTCGGTATACGGAGTAATAGGGCACAAACGAACCGCGTTAGCCGTAGCACCGTCGCCGCGACGGTTTGCGTATACGTGTTTCGTTATTAATTATCGTAACGCGCGCCGGAACGACGAATAGTAGCCACGAGGACGTGTGGCGGCGGGGTTCGTGTTTTCTTTTTAATCGTCGAGACCGATTTAGTCCAATTAGACCGCCGGTGCATTCACGTGTGCAACAACGGACACGAGTCGTTTGCGCGATGGAAAAATACGCCAGAAACGAAATATATATATACGTGGGCACGTGATCGTCGGTGGCGTTAACGCGCTCCTAGGACGCCCGTATTTTCGACGCCGCGCTATAAAATCCCATCGTTCGGCTTTCGTACGCGATTTTCGGGGCAGCCCGCGTCCATTTGTCCGGCATATATATATATATACATCCGAACGTTATTATTATCCGACTCGGAAACGCGCTAACGTCAACGGCGTGTTCGCGGCGCGAAAACGGCGGACGTTCGAAACTTTCGGTGGGGTCGAGAAAAACATTTCCCGTTTGTTTTCCAAAATAACGGCCCAGCGTACCGGCACGAACGCTTGTTCGCATTTTCTTGACCGACGAACACGTAACGTACATATACGTATTATAAGTATACGACCGTACGGGCGATTCTCGTCGATTTTGGTAATTTCGAGCGATAGTCGATATATTTCCGGAACATTAAGGCGGCACGATTTTGACGGGGTAAACATATGAGCGGAGAAACGACGACGGCGACAGCGTTTTAAATTTTAACCGGTAACGTAAATATCGCGTGCGTCGTGCCGCGTGTCGCACACCACCGTCCCATATCGACCACGCCGTTCGCCCCGCGAGTAATACGAACGTATTGTTTACCTATTGTTATACGCGAGTATATTCGTTTCGTTGGAATTCGCGCGTGGCGTCGGAAACAGCTCGCGTGACCGTACACCGGCGATAGTAGGAGGCAAACAAACCGCCACGGACGACACATTTCGCGGTCGTTTATGGTGTTCCGAGTGGAAACGGAAATATTTCGCCCACCGTTCGGCCTACCGAAATGTCGCCGCGCAATTACGGCCGGCCGAGTTTACGCGTACCGAGGTTTTTCGATATTCGATGACGATTTCCCTCCCCAATACGTTATTGTAATAAACAATAATTCGACGAGTACTGTTTCAGATTAAACGTTCTGGGTTACGCGAAATGTTTGTACGCTCGTTTTACGGGGAATTTTCGTTTTCTAATTGCCATACACCTAATCGGGTTCAACGAACGATCTAGATTCCCTTCTGGTTTTACGTAGTGCCCAGGGCGGAATATTCTGAAATCCGACTCAAAGTGACGGTTCACGGTTTTAATACGTTTCATTTATCGTGTCGAAGGTATACGTGCGATTATAATACCGAAATAGAAAATATATACAGTTGAAAAACGTACGGCTAGGAGATCGTAGTTTCCGTTCTAGTTACGACGTTCAATTACGAGAGAACAATCGCGATCCGATCGATTTTCGAAATAAACGTGATTTCTTTTCCGCTATTTAACGAAACGACCGCGTCGTTTTTCCCGTCCAAACATCGGGAAATAGGGTCGATATAGACGGACGAATCGCCGTCGTATGTGAAAACGGTACTTTCGGCGAATGTCACGCGTTTTTCGAATTTTTCGTTTGTTCGCGAACACGCCGTTTGTTTTCCTCTGGCCGTCGGTGTCTTCGTAGCTAGAACAAATAAACGATAGTCAAATATCCCCAAAACGTTTCATCTGTCGATAATACACTACGCAATACGCCTCCTCCAATGTACGCTTGATAATAGGCACAGATGTTACGAACACGTGTACGCACGAGGAAAAGATTAGTTCAATCGGACACGCGTGGTTTTTGTGAATTTACTGCGGGCGGTACATACACGCGTCGCGTGTATGTGTGTTTTTAAAATTATAATTTCTACATGGAAATACGTTTTCTTTCCGCGTGTTTGTTATTTTATTTTCGTGAAAACGGCCCCGGCGTTTCGACTACTTAACAAAACGTTTACGGCGATAACATTACTTTAACCGTCGTAAATGTGGTCAAGTCGAACGACGAAATAACGACCGTGTGTGGTCTCGTTTTGTGTGTAATACAATCGTCGTACCCTATCCGTCGTATACGTTCGAAAAGGACGTAAACAATTTTAGCGTTTAAATTTGAATTCGGTTACGGATTGATTCGAGGTTAAAAATCCTAAACACGAAGGGAAAAAATCGACTTCCCTTGTAGTATTTCTGCGTATTTATCACGTTCACAATACCGGTGGTGGATGGGGAGGGGCTATTTGCGTTTTGCCGATTGTTTTTCAGTAGAGCGCGTGAGAGCGTTACTACTTAATTTCGCACCACGTATTCGGGAATGTTGTTTCATCGACGCCGCTCGTCGGTAAATGTTTTATGTCGCGAATATGGTCGGCCTAACCTAAGCCTAATCGACGATACGGCGACGGACGTAATACAGCCGCGGAGCTTTTTCGATTTCGTTTTCGGGCGAAACGCGCCGGCGAATTAACGCGCTGTTGTTTAGGAGGGAGCGACGCACGTCGCGTGGCCCAGCCGAGGCGAAAGCGGCCGCGTCGCGATATCCGCCGAACGCCCGCTTACACCGGGCCATTTCACACGTTTAAACGTCGTCGGGCCAAAAATAACACTAATAATAACGTCGTAATCGTAATCCTCGCCGCCGTTGTCCCGGCCGTAATATATTATTATATTGTCGGCGTCGCGTGCGGCACCGAAAACTTTTGAAGAGAAAAATATATTTTTAACGCGCGTATAATAAGAGTGTCGGAGGTCGTTAATTGGCTGCGATCGGGGACGTTCAGTTCGAGACCCTTCCTAATTGGACGAGCTCGCCAACAGTGTAAAAGCCCGTTATATACACACGCGCGCGTATATAAATAAATTATAAAAACCGTATAAACGTCTCCGGGCGTTTCGTCGCATTAACGACGTGCAAAACTTCCGACGTCAACGGTAGTTGTCCGACAACGACGACGACGACGACGACGACGTGGCGAACGAATAAAAATCCGTCGATCGTGTAACTGTGTGTGTCTGGTGGTCTACGCGTGTAAAGTAAAATATTTATGGATTCGTTTGGTGAAGCGATAACCGATTACGGATTTCGCGCAATTTCGTATCCGATTACGTCGGAAACGGAAAATGTATTTCCTATAATTTGTCGTCGAAATTTCGATAGCGACTTTTTTTTTCGACTTTTTTAACGTAATAGGTACACGTTACGCAACGCGGATAAACTAATTGATGATATACGCGTGATTCGTATACTCGGCCATTAACACCCTTTCCCCCCCCTACAGCTCGGGAATTTCGTACGTGGTTCGATTGCCGCGTAAGTAGTGTTACGTATTTTCGCGTCCGTGGATTATATTCGAATTCGCGACAACAATCGACGACGTCCAATATTAGTCGCGAAAAAAAATTATTTTCAAAAAAAAATAACGTCCGATTCGTTTATCGGTACTCGTCGAAAAGTGGAAAAACGACGATACGACAAACACGGTCGTGTAAAGTCCTTCGAATTAGATCAATATAAGCGGGTAAAAACCGGAAGTTCGAAACGTGTCGTTAGGCGAGCACGCGTCGTGACAACAGAGGAAAACGTTCGTGGGCAGCTATTTCCTACGCGTTTCGTGAACGTTAAAGAAAAAATACGTTTCCGAACATTTCCTCAACCGTCTTTCCCCGCCGCTCATCACGGTTCAGAGTTCTTCCCGGTACTACGGTCGTAGTGGCGCGAATTACGAAAATTATAGTGTATAATTTATCACGACTGTCGCGCGTTTTTCGTTTTGCTCGGAAACGTTGTTTTTTTTGTTTTTTTAAAGCGTTTACCTACACCGCAGGAAAATCGCGTACGTATTTTCTATAGGCGGGGCACGGACGTAGGGACTAGCGCGAAATAGCTAGAGAAACAAACGAGTAACGCGAGCCATGCGTTATTCGTTTGGCGATCGTCGTCACAGTGGTGATACGAATCGCGCGTTTTTTGTTTCAATCGCGTAGCCGTAACGAATTTACGCGAAGTACGCGACTTACCACGGTCCGTAGCTATTGGCAGATCGTTGTCGATCGGTCGTTCGAAAATTGTGCGCGCGCTCGCGTCTACGCAAAGTACGCGTTGAACATGGCGTAGGGGGGGTGGGAGGAGTAGGCCCGGACTTTCGTAGACCGTGCTTGGCGTGCGTTTCGTCTACGAAATTACGGAACGCCGACGGGAAACGAAGCAATCGTCGGGGATCTTTCGAGGGATCTCTTAGGAACGTAGGAGAACGCCGCGCGGACTGTACGTATATCATAATCCGTTCGTGGACGTGCGCGGACTTAACTGGGATTAGGCGCGGGACCTACCGGGCAATTTGTCGTCAGTTTCGGGAGTCTCGCGCTGTTCGGCGGATGTGCGGTGGGAGGAAGTTCGGTACGGTTTCCGTTCGCTACGCGCGTTATTGTTTATTAACATCACACCTCTAACGAACGGGCGTGGGGACGAGGCGGCGAACGGTGGTCGTGGTTGTCGTACGGCACACGAAGTTTCGGTCTCTTCCCGTTTTCGCGTTCAATAAGTTCCGCAATATATTACATTGTTGTGTACGTATTACGAGTTTCCATAACTTTACGAACAACCTCCGAAACACAATCTGTTCTACGCGCGCGTTTAACGGCTACATTATGTTTACGTCGGCAAGCGGTCCGGGGCCGTTGTCCGCTAAAACAATCGAACCGTAAATTTTTTTTCGACCCCTTCCCTCCCCCACCAGATGGTTTCAAAATGTTCAAACACAAAAACCGAACGGTTTCCTTTCAAAACAGTATTCGAAAACACGAACGGTTCGATTAAACGGCCCGACTTAACTCGAAGTTAGCACGCGTAAAGTTTAAAAAAAAAATAATCATTTGTCGAAAATTAATTCAAAATCAAAAATGTACCGCGTTTAAGTAACGTAATCGAGATGAACGTAATTTTACCCCCCAAAAAAAAAAAGAAATCGTTTTTCCGAATAATTCGAATTTCGGTTCCGCGTTTCCGCTGCGACGAGTGACGACGGTCTATGAACTTCGTACAATGAACGAAAAACCGATCTCAGTCGGCCGGTATGGGCAACGGGTCCCGTGAAAATCTCGCGGCGAAGGGCGACTTATTATAAGTATGGACGACTGAGTAGACACGGAGCGTGTGCGGCGACAAGGGCGGTACTTGTACTTCGTTACGCGTGACGACCGGATGGACGGACGGGATTGCTTCGGAGGAGACCCGTAAATGGATCGCGGCGAGCAGCAGCGGACGTACCGGGGAAATACCGAAAAACATTTTTATTATTACTCGTTTAGTCGTCGTCGCCGTCGATAATACACCGAAGCCGCCGGTCGGGTGGGTGACGGTGAGCGAACCGGTCGGCGTTCATTATAATATTATTATTTTTTGTCACGCCGTCTTGCGCGCGTGTATCGTACACGTTTATCGTGTGTGTGTGTGTGTGCCCGCAATAATAATAGTAATAATATTTGCTCTCGTGTTGCACATATGTGTGTGTTTGTGTGTATGTGCGTGTGTATATGGCCACACACCGCGTCAGGGGTGCCAACTCGAGGTAATTTATTGCCCGAGGCCGCCACATTCCATTGCCGACGACATGAAGCGCGAGAGAGAGTGAGAAAAAATGAGCGTTAAAAGACAAACGCGTTAGGTCGCCTCCACCGCCACCGCCTCCGACAGGCTACCGGTAACGCGCGCACGCTGGCCGTCCCGTCGATTTCGGTTCTCTCTGGTCCTCGCCGGAGGGGGTGGGTGGGGATTTATGTTTATTTTTTAATACCGCCCATTTACACGTTCCGGAACGGACCGGACGTGGATCGCGGGAAGCCGAACGCGCGTGGTATCGAAGCGCACGTTGTAAAAAACGGACCGTTGGGACCGGGAGTTATTAAGCAAATCGTTCTATAAATACGTTTACACAGGTCGCGGTGAAATGTAGCCGGCGCGTAGCGAAAATGACGTGTAAACCGGGACGGATAGAACGAACGTTCGTTTTCCGTTTAACGCGCCGCCCACAATAGTATTTATTCGCCCGTTTCGGTTTTATCGTTTCGTTCGTTTTGTCGAGCGACAACTACGAAAATAGGTCGCGCCATATCGCGTCGGTCGATTCTGGCGATACACAAAGCTGCCGAACTCGCGCGACGAGCGCACGCGAAACGGATATCCGGTATTCGATAAGAGCGAATTCGCCGAATGGACGCGACGTACATTTACCGTAACGTTTCACGTATTTTCGTCGTCCCCGAAAACTGTCGCGCGTAATGACGTTCTGTCGGGATTTGGCGCGACGAGTCCTAACTTAAGTATAAACCAACGAATTGAAAAAGACAAATTGTCTAATCGGACCGCTCCGTATAACGACATAGTGTTCCTAACGAACGATATAGGAACGGGTTCAGGAGAGGCGTACGCTTATACGGATTTCGTAAAAAACGTGTCGATTCCATATCGGCGGGGGCGAATCATATTTACGAGCGACGGGAAATTAAAAACGCGAACGTGTAAAACGTTCTCGGCGATTCGTTCGCTTTACTTCTCGTTTCGTTCCCGACGAATTCGGTACCGGACCGCCCAGCGTCTTCGAACGGGTGAAAAAGACAAATATCGTCCGGAATAACGGCGTTCCGTGGCCGGCGATATTTTCGGCGTTTTCCTCTTCTACTCCGGGGGCCATTACGGCCGCGAAGTGTTTTAACGACGCCGTCGTCACGTTAAATTTAATTTCCTGAAAGCGTTCCAGACGCGCGCGTTTAGATACGTACACACACACACACACACACACACACACACACACACACACACACGCTCGCCCGACCTATTATACGTCCGTAAATAATATTTTAATAACGCCGTCGAGGAAAGAACCGTACAAATTGATAACGATTATTAGGGGCATTCTCTAGCGCGAGTCTTACACGTAGCGGTCCGACGAAAACAAAAAACAACCGTCCCGTAATATCTATCCGCGTATAAATATATACACATATATTGACGTCGGAATCCACGTAATTACGCGGTAAGTCGCGATTAATAGATCCCACGCTGAATCGATATATCTACTCGGGACGTTTTAATAATATCGTACCGCGGCGCGTGATTTATGTTCGATTTACGTTTTGGTCAATGGCCCGCGCGATCGCGGCGTATAGAATAGTCGGCGACGCGCGCGATTTGAATACAATACGGTACCCGCGATATATATATATACACGTCCGTATCGGTCCGGCCTCTTCGTTTCTGAATATATATATATACCGTAGACCGATAAGTGTTACGCTTTCTCGAGACCCGCCCTCGTCTAATACGCGTTATACACGCGCGCGTGTAATAATTATCCGACCACCGGGACGCGCGCGACGTTTCAGCGTACACGCCGCTTTTGTCGGTTCCCGTCGCTCCACCGGGCGGTGGGCGAAATAATACGTGCGCGGTAGTGTAGGGGGCGACCATAAAGGCATTCCGTAGCTACCGGTAATTCCGACGATTACGCGCAAGTACGGCGACCGAAGAGAGTTTATAATCGGATTTTTCGGATCGTTAACGGAGCAAGGCTTCCCCGTACGTTTCGATATAAACCGCCAGTTTTTTCGTCGTCGAACGTAAAAATTTAACGTTTTCTCTCGACCGTTCGACGCGTTGTGACGGCACGAAAATGATCGGGGTTTTTAAAGGGTCCGGACCCGTCTCTAGCCCGTCACGGACGCCGTCGCGTTACGGAAACCACGTGGGACGTACGTCGGACTAGTTCGGGCGTACAACGTACGGCGGGAACGAAGGCCGACACCCAGTTCGATAAAAGCGTAACGTTCCGCCGCTTGTTCGCATTAAACGTTTCGAAAATACCGTTTGCCTTCTCCGTACACGCGCAATGGTTCGCGCGGTTCAACTCAATCGCGAGTGTTAATGGTAAATTGTACGCGAACGCGTGTAATACGCTCGTCGAGTGTACGTGCGTTCGTATAATAATTTCGTTTTTCGTTTCTCGGGAACAATACTAAGCAAAACCGTCGCAGGCGATCAACCGGCGAACGGCAATAATAATTTACAACGGCGCATGACGGCACCGAAATTTTGTCTATGAATCGCTGCGTCCCGGCGCGACGCGCGAGTCATTAAAAATAAACGCGACCCCGTGTTTCTCGTATCGTTTCCGTAGTAAATAATATATTTTCGATAATACGTCGGCGGCGAAATCGATTGGCGGTCGTCGACGGACGGGACAGGGCCGTTACCAATAAACATATCGATAAGTCGCTATCGCCGCCGCCGACTCGGCGGTAATATCGAAACGTTCTTGCGTTCACCGGCGGATCTTCCCAGCGGTTCGTTCGCTGCTTACGTCTATTGTAACCGTGTGAAGTTGCACCGTATGTACTTATGTTCCCTTAATTCCCCGCGCTCGGCGTTCGATTCTACAGCCGATGTTTATGTGTACATTTCGAACGTGCCCCCCCAGTCGCGTTTGTAAACACAGCGGTACTTTCAAAGTTCACGTTTGCGTGACGAACGCGATCGATATACGGTAATCGTAACGCAACTTAGAAGTTAAAACGGCCGTTGTACACGAAAACCGAACGCGTAGTCGCGTTTTTCGTTTATTTTTTGGCGACTTGTAAATTCGACCGGACATTCGGAACCGTGATTAGAAAATGATCGACCAAAAGAAATCGAAAAACGACCCCGACGTTTTTATTCGTCCCGGGGATATTTTTCGCGGAAAGTTCGTCAAGTTTTCGGAATTATCGTAAACCCGTTTCGATTTATGTGGGCAACGAGCCGAGAAACGCGACATATTTTCGTGCATATCGGACAGTTATTCGACGTTAATTCGTGCGTAAAAAACCTAACGCGATGTGTTTTATCTTCCAAAAATATACGGCGTGTTTCCATCGGACGATAAGCGAAAAACGATCTTTTTATAGACTCGAAAAAAAAAAAATTAAAAAAACAAACCGGGGCTTGGTTACTGGAAGATCAAAAACGTAGATATCGAACAATTTATTATAGCTGTAAGCCGCAGTGGCCCGTAGTGAAACGCGGAATTAATTAAACGTTCCCATAATTTTGGGCCGACTTCCGTTTTCGTAAATTTCGATACGAACGAAATGTGTTCGTTTTTAAAAACAACTATGTTTACGCGTTCGCTGTACACGGTTTACCGCGAACGTATCGGGTCCCTCCTCACCGAACACGGAGTTTCGTTATTACTATTATCGTTATTATTACGTGCTGGGAGAGATAAATAAACAAACGTGTATATTATTTTATAATTAACACCGACGGGCGTCGGCGTAGCCGAAAAAGAGACGGTTTCGGAATAAGAAATGACGAAAAACGCGATAAAGCAGATTTCAGATTACACGAACACACACACACCTATGGCCGAAACACTTTGGCGCGATAATCCCGTGTCGTCCAGCGCGTTTGTCTCGCCGTCGGGCGTCGGTTAATTTAGTGTTTCGGGTGGTAAGCGCGGTGGCGGCGCGGCGAAGACGTATTTTTTTAGGCAACGTACCAAAACGTCGGCCCGTCCCCGCGGGGGCGATAAATTACGGACGCGCCCGCCCGTGGCGTCGGTCTATCGGTCCACTAATTATATTATAATGTCGCCAAGAACTGCCGAATAGTTTACTAATTCGGAAGGCTTTTTACAGGCCATCTAGTAGTCCTGGTCCCTAATACCCGTGCACCGTGGCCGAAAATTTACCGCGGCGCGCGGTAATTAGCGCCCTCCGCCGGCGAGGCAAAAACGAAATTAGCGGTCGCGTCACGCGGCGTGGCCGTTATTCGGGCGCGTACTGTGACCGAATACGAAAGACTTTCGATGTACGAATACCGTCGACATACTCGAAAATCGTCGGGCGGCGGACGAATGGGACACGAATGGCGGTAACGCGCGATGTACGCGTAAAGTCCGCCCGGTACGTGAAACGGCGGGTTTTCAACGCGCCAACTACCGCGGTCGCGAGCCGAGTAAAAACATTATCGCGTTCGCCGGCTGTTTATTACGCGTACACGGCGACGGAAACGAAACGAAAAAACGAGCCCGTCATGTTGGTGGCACGCTTTCAATCGCGTTCGCGTGTCCGGTAAATTTAAATACCGTAATATATATATATGTATGTGTCGTACACACAATTCGTTCGAGGGTTTGTTTTTCCGGTAAATCGGAACTTTTATTTATTCCGGTACGTTTCGTGCAAAACGCGGTATGTTTCGGCTCGCGTTTTCCGCGTTATTAAACGCATGAGGCGTTAAAATACGTTAATCGTAAACCGTTTTTGTTGTTTCCACTTCGGATTTTCGACGGTGACCGGACATCCGTGACGATATACACGCGTATATAGCGTAACGTATTCGCGAGCGGCGTTTACGCGACGAAAATGTCGCGTCGTCGTCACACGAACCGAAATCGTCGTACGTGTAAAGTGTCCCGCATACTTATTCGTTTCGGTGTAGAACGGCGCGATTTGCAGCGAACTCGAAACGAACGAAATATGTCCGTCTGTTTTTGAAGTTATATACACCTCTACCTTCTTTCCAAAATAACCAATGGTGTCTTCATATATTAGACGACCGACGTTGATTCAAAATTATTTTTTATTTACTCATATTTATATTATTTATTTTCAAAATAAGTATTTTAAAAAAAATTAAGAATCGTATACGTTTAAGTAGGTTTGAACGAGAATTTATTTTTTTTTTCGAGCTCAAAAACCTTGAACATTTTGTTATTTATAAATACGGACCGTCGATAGAAGTGAACGTAAATTAAGTGAACGACATACGAGTGGAAAAATCTAAAACGAAAGTTCGCGTTATCGTCTAAACATTACGCAATATCGATTAACGCGATAATATTACGCACGCTGGCCGTAATTCGGTCAATTTCGACGTAATTTTCAACAAGAACGAAACATTGGCGTAGAAAATAAATCGAATTTAGACGACGAATGTTTATTAGGTAAAATCGCCCGTTAAATTATACGCTTCGACGTGGTTACGGTATAATTATTTAGTTTGTACATTGATTGTAGGAGAAAGAATCGCGAAAATATTAGACGAATACGGTCGATCGATGTTCGGGCGGGTGACGGACGTACGGCGCGAAAAATCTTCGTGGCGTGAACGGACGGTTTTACGAGGTAAAAATAAAGGACGCGGATCGAAATTAAAGTACGTCGTCGAAAAAGCGAGCGACTTCGCTAAATCAATATTCGCTCTCGAAGATTGAGACTTGGGGGAGGGTACGTCGAAATATGGCGTTGGACGAAACTCGCGCTAAAATTTGCGCGTTATGTGATTTTTCTTGGTACTTAGCGTTTAATACGAACACGTCGTCGCGAATAACCACGGCGGCCACGAAGTACGTCGACGCAATTTGATCACGCCAAGAACTCCGCGACGATCGGCGTTCGTATAAAACGAAAATAACGTTTTTCGTTCGCCATATCGCGTGACAACGGTGTTCCGATTAGGTGGACACGTTTACGGTGGATTCGACATGACGGTGGCGAGAAATAGCGGAGGAGTGGCCGTTATTAGTCGACGAAACTCTAGGGAATATACCGGGATGGTTAGGGCGCGAGGAGGGAGAGCGACGAATGTGTGGTTGGACGGCGGTGGCGATTGATCCTGGATAGACGCATGTTGTGGGGAGTAGGGTAGCCGAAGGGTAGGAACTTACGGGATCGTCCGGCGGGGGAGCTACACCGGGGCGCGGTTTTCGTGGCAGCTAGAACCCGTTTGGATTCGACGTCCGGCGGACCGTTCGTTTACCGACCGAAATCGGTCGCGGCGTTACGACGGCGCGCGTCGTTTATACGAAATACGACGGCGTTTCGGCGAACAAACACGAACGTTCGGAAATCGGCCCGACCGACGAACGTCGCCCACACTCCGTAACGCGCGTTATTATAATATTTACACACACACACACACGTACGTACGCCGTTGGCGGCGAATACGTTTTTATAATATAGCCGTCGCGGTTACCACCGTCCGCGTTCCGTGGTTACCGCGCGGCGGCGCGTAGTGACGTCGTGTACGACGCGCGTAATAAGCGCGGAGAATGGAAAAGGTGGCGGCGGCGATTTAAATTACAGGCCCAGGTGCCGCGCGCCATTGATTGGTTATTAATAGAGCGACGTGTTACACACAACGATAATAGCTACCTATAACATTTTATACAACCCGCGAAGCGGTACGTACGTACACGCGTGCACGTAATATACGCGTGTCTACGACGTAACCGAAGGTGATCTTTCTCTTCGCGTCCTCCACCGCCGCCGCCGCCGCCACCACCCTTCTTCCGCACCGTCACACGCGTTTAAGTGCCAGCGTTAATATCGTCTATACCGGCCGATCGTTCTTTTCACACGACTACGCCGCGTACGCGTTACGCCGAAGAAACTGTGGGCGCGCACAATGTCCGATCGGCCGCCGACAAACGCGCGCACGCCAGACATGAATACCCGCGTAGGCACATTATCCGTGCACAGGTGGTTACGCCGCCACGCGCGTACACTAACGATACACGGGAGCCCGACTTTTTGCGTCGGGTTCCGTTTTCGGTCCGTCCGCGATTCGTCGATCGCCGCCACAATAATCTCGCTAATCCGAAGCACACGTTCACGGCGCTCTTCTGTACATAGATGGCGCGTGTTTCACGCGCAGTATCCGAAGTTCTAAACACGAAAGGAAATAGTTTGTTTAGAACCCCGACGAGAACGATTTACGAACGATTATATATCGCGCGAATCGTTCGTTTTCGTCGCTCATTGATCAATTTCGGACCCGTCGGGCGCCATCGAATTCGTGACGAACTTCTGTCAAACGTATATTAGAAATCCGTCCGCGTAAAAAACCGCTACGGGATTTGGGAAAACGAGCCGACCGACGTCACGCTAAACGTTCGCGCGGTAAACGCAACGACGTAATCGCGAATCATTGCGGACGTTCAACGACAATCGTTCCGGTTAAGGGCCGTCGTAAACACCGTTGCTCTCGTCGGAGCGTGTTCGCGCGAGGCTATTTTCGGCATGTGTACGTTATTAAAAAACCTCTGTCGAAATCGCTCGACCGACACGAGCGTACACTGCGAATGTCGGCGGAAACAGAGAGGTTCACGGAAAATCGATTCCGAAAACTGTATAATTATAGTGACAACGTATGATTTCGAATTCTCGCTTTGTGTCGAACCGATAATTTCCTTCCATTTTTCCCACGATTAATACGTTATTATTTATTTACGCGCGAGCCGAACGAACTATATATATATATATGTACGCATATATACGCGCGACGTCGTCTAAAAATAAAATAACCCGTTAAATAATCGAAATCCTAGCGAAGAGTTAAACGCGCGTGACATTCGTTGTATCGTTTTCTTCGGTCGATTCGGCCATTTCCATCGCGCTACGAATTTTCGCGGACTACGACACCGACGGCGGCTGTTTTATTTTTCATTTCGTTATTTTATTAATTAATTAATCGATTATTTATTCGTACGGTTTATTATAACGCTCGCGCTCTCACAGGACACGAGACGGACTTCGGTTCTCTCCCGACACGTTTCTCGTACGAAAAGTACGTACGTATTTTCTATAAAACAACGGTCGAATACAACACGGACGGTTCCTTCGTAATTCTCCGGTCCCGCAATTACACGGATCTTTATAGAATATGTACAACGGTCAGATTCCCCGGCCACTATCCCACGCGACTTTCTACAATCCCACGATCTTATCGCGGCCACTAAAAACTTCCGAACAAATTTTACACTATCGCCCGCGTATTTACGCGGAATATGAACGATTTGCGCGTCGCGTATTCTATGTTTCTAAATCGTTATTTCTCCGACGTCGTCGTCATTTTTCGTACGTACGTAACGATAATTTCGTAAAAACGTTCACGTACGATATTATCGTTACTTTTCGTTCACCGACGGCGTAAATAAAACGTCCGACGGCCGTACGCGCAACCGTCGCGGTCCGTTTATTTCATCCACGAACGCTCCGTAGTTCGCCGTTCGCTCGTTCGGCCGCGCTTTTCTATAAATATTAATGACCGACAGAAGACTTTTCACGGGGCCACCCGCTGTGCTATATTGTGTACACCAGCGAACTACTGATCATGGCCCGAAGCTAGTGCGAAAAACGATTTTATTTACGCATCCGATTCCGAAATATTAGGAATACGCGCTTATCGGGCGAATAAAAATAAACCCTCGTACCGCTGGCCGGATACGCCCGAGGAATTCGCGTTCATACCTTCGGCACGGGACGTTTTTCGGCGAACGTAATTTTGTTCCGACGGATTTCACGAATGTGCCGGTATCGTTCGTAAAATCGTCGACGTCGATTTATTTTTTGCTGGACGAAACGAAAACGGAATACGTAATTTTTAGACGAGCAACGACACTGGATCTTTATAGCTACTTAGCAATCCTATTCGGTACGAGCGTCGAAAATGTGCCATACTCGTAGTTTTCGTTTAGACCAAAAACGAAAAATTGGCGGCGTGCGTACGAAAATGACGACAACGCGAATTAAAAAATACCCTCCGCCCGCGTACCGAGTTAGAAAACCAACAATTAGTTTGTATCCACACGGCGTACCGTATGACCGGACGTCGTTATAGTTTAAATTATTCGCGATTTACTAAATACGTTAGCGCGGATTTGTCTATAAATTATTTCGCCAGTGTACGTCTCTGACGTAAACGTACGGCATAATGGTATTTACGAGCGACAAAGACGGGGGTTTCTTTCTATGAAAAAATAAAAACGACGAATATTTTCGAAATTTTAAATTTAAAACACGGCGACGAGTTGAAGCGAATCCAATACCGCGTTTTTTACACCAATTATACCGGCGTTGAGTGAGACGCGCAAATGCCACCCGTCGGTTTGCAACTTAACGCTGTGTCTGTCCGACCGTACCGCGCGTGTTTTATTTATAACCGCGTCGATATACGTCGTCGCGGCACGACGACGGGATAAAAGGGAACGAGCTTCAGGGACACCGGCCAAACGGGTTTCGGTTTCGTTCGCGGGACCGCCGGACTGGTGTTATTATTTATTACGCCGGCGACGTTGCGCCGATGGGAATGGTTCGTATTTTGCGAAACGATTCGGCCGCGCGTCCGTACTCGACGACTTTCGGCGCGCGTGTAACGAGTACAAACCCGCGACGTTACGAAAAACTACAATCGCCGACGTTCGTATTCAATCGTAAATTTGTGTCTATTAAACGTAATATTGGGCCATTCGGTAAACCGAATATTTTCGACATGTTTGCTTAGGTAAAAAGCGTAAAACTCGTTAAAGGACATTCTCGTTTTCGAAAATTGCTATTTTTTTTTCGACGTTCGAATCAAAGTGCGATAGTAGTAAGTTAAGCGGTCAAAATCCGATCGCTAAGCAGTTTTATTGCCGATTGACGGGATTTATATTTCGAGAATTTCGTTGTGGAAATTCGATTGTCGGAATATTATTCGATGTACGAAGTGTGGCGGAACGAAACAATTTACGAAACCGTTTAAATCCGGCGCGTAAAAACGCGTATTTCAAACGGCAAATGATCGCGTGTCGAATACTAAACGGCGTTTATCGCTGTCGATAGAACGTGACGAAGAAACGATTAATTACTTCGCCGCCAGTAAAGCGTATCGGAATCGTCGGTTCCTTTCCTAAAACCTCCGAACGAATAAATAATATGGATCGGCCGCGGCGGTTCTCGAAAATCCCGTTTTCGCGCACGTTTAGACAACGTCGCCGTGTAAAGCGGCGCACTTCTAGGTTGATTTCAACGTTTTCCGTACGGGACGTTTGATTCCGACGTCCCTCGTTCGGTGCCGATTTCACGCGTACACAGTGTGTACACGCGACCAACGGCTGGAATCAACCGTCGACTAATGCGATCGTACGGGTAGAACGACTGTAGCGAAATATACGAACGGAAACGGAGGACGCGGATGGTTTGTTGGATCGACGAAAAGCACCGGCCGAAAGAGGAACACGACGAAACGACTTACGTACGAAGCGTGTGGATTCGAACTGTGTAACGTGCGCGTGTAAACGACCGTGTCTGCGTTTATATCGCGGGAGCCGTAGGTCGGCGGGGACCTTGTCGAACTTGGCACGAAAACTTATTAGCCCGCCGACTAAATCCCTGCTATATTTAAACGTGTCCCCTCCCTTCCCCGCCAGCACTCGTCCCTATGCACCCCGCGCCTGTTCACCGTGTCCGCCGTACGACGCGTCCGGTTCCGAGACGGTCCTTCGGACGGTTGCGTACACGTCGTCCCGTCCGATCACGTTCGGCGGAGGCGTCCCAACGGTCAACGGTTACGTGAAAATGATTCGGAAATCGTTCGGGGGAATAGCGGCCGATTAACGGCGAATGGCGCGCGGCGGTTTCTAGATTTCTTCTTCTCGTCATCGATACGCGGCGTTTTCCGAAATTCATTACGCGGCTTGTACCACCGGAACGTAGTAGCCCACACAATCGGCCCCCGTTATTGCGTTACTCGTTTGATATACCGCGTACGTGTCTTTCACCTTCAGCCAGCCACCGATCCGATTCGGCGGAACCCGTTTAATTATCGATTTCAATATTTTCCACGTTCGGGCGACGTGATGATGAACGCGCACGTACACACAAAGCTTCTGCGCTATTTCGTGAACACGGCCGAAATCGTTTTACGAATAAATTATAACTGGCGGTCGTCGTACAATCGAATCGAGCGCCTCGATAATATACATTTCACGTTTTTCCGACCTCGGTGGTTTTTATTCGTCGTTCGTGCGGCTGTAGTCGCGTGTGCGACCGCCGCCGTACTTTTGCCGAACGCACGATCGTTGGTCCGCCGCGATTACCGAATACACAGAATACGCGACCGTTTCGACGACGCCAACAGAGAGATATTGCGACGGACCTTGGACGACGGGCCGTGGTTGCCGTATACCCGAGCGCGTCTACTGTACGGGCAACGAAACGGATTTATTATTGTACGGGATTGCGTTTTAGCGTCGTAACTCGGGACGTTCGACTTTTTCGTTTCGGTGGGACCAATTCGGAACTGACCGGTCGGTGACGAGATTCGAGCGGCGTTTTCGATCCGTCGGCAACATTCGCCAACGCCGTCGTCGTAAACAATTTGAGCGGCGTATCGAAGTCGTAAGGGCGAACGAATGTGAAACGATCACGACGATCGAACGGATTTTAGGAGAAATAAATTTTCACTTAATCGCCGTACGTCAATTAATCGGCCCGATAAAATCCGTTTTACAGTCGGACGTCGGCATTGACCTACGTATAGGTACGCGGTTTTTTCCCACCGCTAAAAAAAACATCGTACACATCTTTTATTATTCGTGCTATTGCACACTTTTTAACATTATACACACACTAACATACGACACTCGCACGCACACGACGATCGTCCGCGTGATGTAGATAGATATAAAAAGTTAAAAAACTCGTTGCTGTTGTTATTATTATTATTATTATTACCGTTGTAATATACGTGCGCGGCGGTAAACATGAAACGATAAAAAAGACACAGAGAGGGAGAGTGAGGAATTCAATACGGCCGTTTAATTCCAATTTGTTGTAATACAGTATTAATAACCTATCGATAGGTTGTTCGCCCTGTAATTTTCGTACCGACGCCGATCCCCGTACGTTATAAATTACAGGCGCACGGACTCGTGTTCGTGCCACGAGCAACACTTGTTCGGTTTTTTTTTTTACCGGCCACCGAAACATCTCTCGACGCGACCACCTCGGCCGATTAACCGCGTCGATATCAAACCGAGTTAATATCGTAATCGTCGTCGTCGTTTCTGTGCGCATGGCTGTCAATATTATGTTGTATTCTTCTCCGCGTGGGCGCTATCCGTTTTTATACGAATAAACGATTCCAACTCTGCCCTCCCCTCACACACCGTCACACCGTAAAACAACTAAACACCGTTACCGTTCAAGGACTTTTAACGATTTTTATTAAAATTTCATTTACGTAGTTTTCTAACGGTACCGTTACGCAGCATACGATAATGTACGTGTTTAAATGTAGTGTCCTGTGGTTATCGCGAAATTACGTACCAGAGTTAATTCGCGAACGTTTTTGTTCGGCGTATTTCGGCGCGTCGTACGCGTATCCTATAAAGGATCGTCCGAAGCGTTTAAAGAACGTTCAAAATTAAAAGAATGTCGGCGTATTTTCTCTGCTAATTCGATTCTTATACGCCGAAGCTCGTACGACGCAGAACTGTTTTGCGAATAAATAGCTACAGTGACGCCGACTCGGACGAGTTACCTCGCCCGGCGATTTTACAACTGTATCGTATAATTTCGAGGTTCCTAGGCGGCGAAATTCGAAAAGCGATGTGCGATAATTACGAAAGGAAAATCCCCGCCATCGTGAAACCGGCACGAAAACGAATTGTTTGGTTTTCTTCGGGACGCGTCAACGCGACGAAAAAACCTCGACTACGACTACTCGATCAGTAAAACGGCCGGTTCGGTGCCGAAGTTTGAAACCTGTCGACGGACGTGGTCCGTCCGTGTACGCTACCCTACGGTTTCGAACGCGACGAACGTATTCGTTTTTCGGGGTACGGCCAATCGTTATTATTGTTCGGGTGTCGGTCGCGCGGTCGGTGACGACCACTGCCGGGATATCGTCGAGCCGAAAAAGCGGTCCGACGACCGTCGTAACCCCGAAACGCCCGCCCGTATATTTGAACGGTATGGCTACCGGAAGTGAGAGCCAACACCGCCCCGTCCGGCCCGTCGAAACGCCACACCCATAGTCATAGTCGTCGTATATATTATAATTAGGCCACCCCGATCGTCGCCGGTGCGACACCTCGTCGGCGACCGTCTCGCTACCGTACGTAGCGCCCGCGCGCTTGTGCGCCGAGTAGTACACGCGGCTGCTTACGGTTAGGCCATTATTTAGGAGTGTCGCTCTTAACCGCGACGCACCGATCAAAGTCTCGTCCGTGTCGTACCGTTAGCGGTACAGGCGGTAACCGTTTAGCTCGGTGTACGTACCGCGCGCGCGGAGTCTCGCGCAAATAAATCGAAATCCATTATTAAGGCGTCCCCGCGGTGACGACCACAAATAAGTGCGTTCGCCGTGTCCCGAGCACAACACGTGCGCGTGTATAAATGTATATATATATATATATATATACAACAGGTAGGCGGTAGTCGCCACCCGTTGTCGCGGCGTTCGCGTTGAATAATGTGTATTCGCTCCGCAACCGTTCGTCAAATGCCCCAACGCCGTCGTACTCGAACATTATTAAACGCGCTCGTTATCTGTGTGTGTGTATGTTGTTTACGTATATCATTCGATCACGTCGGTCAACCAGTCGTATAAGAACGGCGACAAAACTTTAACGCACCAGGTGAATTTTTGAAAAAAAAAAAAAACGAACGCACAAGTTCGTCATGAACCCGACGCGAGTATATCGACAAGTTGAGAAGCTGAAAAGTTAAAATTAACTTGGATTTTTAACGATCAATTGTCGTTTTAGCATTAACTCGATCGTCGACGTCGAGTCCGCGTTGTATTTTTTTCGGTTTTGTTTTTTGTTTAATATTGTCCACAAATCTAATCGTTTTGTCGCAACACCTTCGCAACGAACGCGGTTCGCGATTTCGGCGCCTATACACGGGGCACATTTACCGCCGATATTTCGTTCGCAGTTTTTCCGATATTTCTGTCCAATGAAAACGGCCTGAATCGAAGTTGTGATTTTCTCTTCGAATTATCGTTATCGAACAATATACACTATAGCGCGTTCTATCAATCGTTTTTATCAGCGCGTGTTTACTACGACGTATTTTTCGTACTTATCTATCGAGAAACGAACGAAACGATTAAGTAAAACAGGACCGTTTTTGTTTTTAACGACGCGAACGTTTTCGTACAAAAAGACAAAAAACCGTACGCACGTTCGAAATGTCCCCGCGTCAATACGCGAATTGTTTGGACGCAACGTAAAAATGGTAAATTAGCGTACTCCGAGAACAAAACGATCGTATTTTTACCGTCGTACCGTTTACCGAAACGTTCGTTTTTGTGGCTACGGTAAAGGTCCCGTAGTATTTAAAGTCGTGCGCTCGCGATTTTTCAGCCACGGTGTTGGTCCGGCTAATCGGCTGGACGTTACCGTATCGTAGTCGCGTTAATTCGTTCTCGCGTCTCTCGATGGTTCGTATAATTCGTACGGGTAGCCGTCCGTTCCCGCCGTTTGATGATTTTGCGTTACCATTTCGGGCGCAACACGTCCGATCCGTTCGCGCCGTTTTCACGTGATCCAAGAACGGACCTGCCGTAAGTACGCAATCGTTTCGAAGCACCGTTGTCGTTGCCCCTCCCTCCCCTTCCCCATATTACACACGTCCGCGCGATCGCGGTCTCCGCCCGAAACAATGGCCGGCTTGCTACCTTTCGCCCGTTATCCGTTTCGCGAACTTCGGTTAAAGTCGGCGGTTGTTTTACGTTTTGTTTTTTTTGTTACACGATTCGGAATTATCGCGCGTACACGAGCACGTATTATTATTATACATTTATATATAGTCATTTTCGACTACGTAACACCGTAGGTGTGCATTAATACGAACTCGTACGCGCGTCCTATAATTATTTCGTGACCGTAATATATTGTCCGTGTTACAATGATTATTGTAATTTTCTCATTAATAATAAGTCTTTATTTACGGTTTTATTATAACGTACGATTCGTGGGCCACACGCATAACGAAACATAATGACGATAATAACACATCCGATGACGTATTATGTATCCCGGCACGGTTGTTGTTGTTGTTGTTGTCGTCGTCGTCGTCGTCGTCGTTTTTGTTTTAGAGAGAAAACTATAATAATAATAATAATATCGTACCGTCGAGATGTCCCTTCACGCTCGTCAACCGCGAGTTCTCGTCACGTCACGGACGTAACATTAACACGTCGGTGTACGCGCGCCCGAAGCGTTGAAGAGATCCTTCGAAACCGACGGAACGCCGTCCCGTTTAATCGAACGCGTTACCGTTCGCGTAGCGTTCACCGGTGTGTGTACGAATTCGCTGACGTCCGTTTTTCTACTCGTTTTGCAGATAACCAAGCTGAAGATCGACAGCAACCCGTTCGCGAAAGGTTTCCGGGACTCGTCGAGGCTAACCGAATTCGAAAGGTGAGTCGTCGTCCGTGGTTCGTCAAATAACCATCCCAATCAACCGACCAACGTAAACGACGCGCCGACCATAACACAACCGATACAACGTTTCATAGTACTCCGTTATATAATAATTAGAAAACGGCTCGGGGCCAATTCGTTTTTCGAAGTTCGGACCGCGTACGGAAATTGACCAAACCCCGTAATAACACGGACGCGTCGGTCGATCGTCGAAACCGCGCCGCTACCGAGACGAAATGTCCCGTCGATTTTCGGACGAGACTACGCTGTCGACAACGAAACCGTACCGGTTAGAGTTAGTTCCTTCGTTCGGCGGATTTAGGTCCCCGAATCCCTGACCGGTTCGCGTCTTGTTCGGTTTTTCGTATTTGGCCTTCGCCGGTGCCGGGCAACGTAGACGGCGAACTTTGGGACGTTACGTTTCTCGTCTTGGCGCCACACTCGTTCGGCGTTCGCGTTTTAAACGGCCCGGTCGGCACCGTGCACGTCCCGGCGGACCGTACTCGGACCGGAGACAGCCCTCGCGTCACCCTGCCGCCCCTGTACGCCGACGGCGAAAAACGCTCGAACGGCGCGCACCGTCCGCCGAATACTAACGGCGAACCGCCGGTGGTTGTCTGTTCCAGGGAAACGATGGAGTCGATGTTGACCGAACACCACATGCTCCGGGCCCCGATGCCGGTACTGGACCCGGCGACCGGACTGGGCCAGTTGACGGCCGAGGAACGGGCCGTGCTGGCGGCCCGGTCGCAATTGTTCCTGCGCGCAGCTGCGGCCGCGGCCGCGGTGAGCGGCCCGTACGGCCCGTTGTGCGGCATATACAACGCGGCGGCCGCGGCCGGTGGCCAACACCTGTGGACCCAGTGGGCGTCGTTGCAGAGCCCGGCCGGCCTGTACCAGCAGTTGGCCGCCGTGGGCGGCGGCGGCGGAGGCGGTTGCGGTGCCGGTGCCAACGGCGGCCCGACGTCCATGGCGGCCGTGGCGGCCGCGGCGGCGGCGGTACAACAGCAGCAACAGCAACACTCGAGCTTGTACCAGCAACAACATCCGGCCGGCAACGGTTTCCGGTTCTCGCCGTACCTGGTCACGGCGCCTCCCCCGCCGCACCAACCGCAACCACTTCCGGTCGGCGGCCCGTCACCGTCGTCATCACCGGACACGGGCGCCGGATCACCGCCGGACCGTTCGCCACGCGGCGGTCACCGGACCACGCCGCGCTAGCCCGTCACACTCGATTGTTCTGTTTTTGGCCGACGCGTTCCCCCCACCCCTCTACCGCCAGATTCGCGACGGATTTAGCGTGTTTTTTTTTTTTTTTTTAATCGCTCTAAGCCAATCGTCCCCGTTACCGGTTACCACGTTCATTGTCGACCGACTTGAGACGGTTCCTGGTCGTCCGTTATTCACGTTTTTAACGTTTTCTACCCAAAACGTACGCAATAGTCCCGCGCTTGTATCGCCGGACGGACGATTATTTTCTAAATCTTCGCCTATCCCCCCCCCAGTCCTACAAACACGTACGCGCGTTACACCGGCGAATACACAGCTCGAAAACGTTTTTCGCCAACGTTCGGTACCCGCGGTACGAAAATCCGTATCGGCCACGCGTGTATAAAACACGTCCTCCAGTTACTATTATTCGCTCCGACAACGCGCTTGCGCCTCGTTTACCTAATATTCGCGTATCGCGTTACGTTCTCCACTATCTGTACCGTCGCGCGTGTAATTTTGTACATTGTATTACGTTTACGAATAAACCGACGGAATTTATTACGATTGTTGTTGTTATTCTCGCGTCGTACACGCGCGCGATACGCCGTGGCGACTATTCGCGGAATCGACGACGTAATAAACAATTTGAAAATAGGTAAAGTTCCACGGCCGTTCGTTATTTTCTTCCTCGCCTTATTTTCCCAGCTATTTGAAGTCAGCCCCACCTTGGTCCTCAATCTTCACCCGCCGATCTCTCACATTATTTACACACCACCACCAGTTCTCATATCGCACTCAATCAAGTCCGACCACTTCTTCTTTGGTCTTCCTCTACCTCCTTCCACGCTCACTACCGTCGCCGTTTTAATTGCTACCGAATTTTCTCTCCTCGTAACACGAGCAAAACAAATTTCACCTAAAGTACGCCCGTATTTACGTATATCGCGAATAACGGGAATAATGAAATTCGCGACGTTTGAAAAAATTACCGATAATTCGTAAGTATTGCGAACAACGGACACGGTCAATTTGGATTCCAGTGAATCGACGGATCCGCGTGTGTTGTGTCGAGAAGTGTTACTATCGTTTCAAATTTGAAAGAGAACGATAAATCGTTACGCACGGAAGACGGTTAGGTTAGGTTGTGTTTTGATTTTTTCTAATCAAAGATCGATTCGTCGTGTTTACGAATATTTGCGTTCGGTAATATCTATGAGAATATTCCCAATTAGAAATATTTAAAAATCGCCGCCTTTTTCGTTTTACAATCCATCCCTGAGAATGTTTTAATGTTTATGACGACAGTTGAGCGTATCGATATTGCAAAAATGATCGTATTATTTTGTGGTTTCATCGTTTAGATTATTGTCAGCGCCCCATTTTCCCTCGTGATAATATTTATACTGTATACGCGCGGTATATGACACACACACACAAATATACGTACTTAGAAGGAGAGCGAATGGGAGCGAGTAAGTGTGACAGTGAGGAAGGAGAAAGGGAGATATCAAATCGAATTATCGTCTGTTGACCAACGGATTTAGGATTTTTGCCGAATGGGGAGAATCGAGTTAATAGAATAAAACCGATCTGCGCGCGCGCGCGCGGTAGTATATTTGTGTTTGTGTGACGATTCGATTTATATCGGTTCGGAAAACGATATTACCAATGTCATCAATAAATGCCGAACATAAAACCGATTGAGGTATTACGGACCAATGGGGAGGGGTTGGTGGACAATAAATGTTGATTAAACGTCGTCGGCTCACGAATAACAAGCGTATACACTACGAGTTAATTCTGTGTGTGTGTGTGTGTGTACGGAAACGCGCGCTTGCGCCGGAGTATGTTTAGAAAATAACAGCTACCGATTGATGAACACGTGTTCATATTGCGTGCGATTTTCGAATCGTGTTGGTGGTTTTATTTGGGTAAACGAATTCGAACGAACGGCGCGCCGCGAAACTGTCGCGACGGTGGAACGTAACGTTTGCGCCACGTCGTGAATCCGTTTCGTAGTATTTCGGCGTATCGCGGACGCGCAGTGCGGAGTTCCTTTTTCCGACGCGCGGAACGACGGGTTGCTGTTAGTCACGTCGATTCGCGTTCGGGAAAACACTCGGGCCAGGCGTTCAGGGCCGAACGGCGACACCACGAATGGCGACGAGCGGTTTCGACGGGACCGTCCGTCCGTGCTCATGATAACGACGTGCGACGGCCGCGCCCGTAACGGGGCCGGTCACGACGTTATAATTACGGTAGCTAGATTGCGATAGTTGGCTGACGGGACTAGCGCATGGATAAGGGTAGGGTGGGGGGTGATTTGTCTGGAGAGATAGCGTGCGTGGGGAGGGGGTGGCTACGACGATACCGCGACGGTCCGCCCCACCGGCGAGAAGTCGGTGGTTTCCGCAACGGGCGTTCGTTTCGGCGGCGCGTCGCGCCCGGCGTACCGTAATCACGACCGAGTCCGCGGTACGCGACGGCGTGGGAAATGTCCATTGTCCAACGGACAACGTCGTCGCGACACGGCCTATAGGCCGCAAACGAAATTGCGCGCCGCCGTTTCTCGACAACCGTCGACCGGGTTTACAGATCATTTCCGTAACTCGAGTCGTACGGCCACGTACCTCCGCGTACTACTCAGCCGTAATATACGAAACGTCTGAATGCGAAATCGCGTTTTTTTCGCGAAAAAACCCGACAATTACCCGTGTCGTGTAACCTTGCGCGCGCGTGTCGGCGAATAGGATACGAAAGTAACACGCGTTATACAATCGCGACCGTATTTCGAAATCGAAATTGTCGGCGCGTTGATTATTGTAAACGAATGAACCCTCGGTAATATCGTATCGCCTACGTCCCTATCTGATCGCGTAGATGTAATTCGTGCGAGTCGATCGTGTTTGAATTCATTTTTACGCGTAAACGTTTCCGAATCGAATAGCCTACAAAATAACCGTCACGGTTTCAATATAAAAATGTCCGCGCATTGCTCGTATGATATTCCGACCCGTTTCGAGAATAAAATGTTCCGAATAAAATGAAAATTTGACCATCTGCGTCCGCTTTGTAATCAATACAGTAACGGCGGTAGTACGTTCGCGAAACTTTCGGAATACTTTTACCGTTTCGCAAAAAAAAAACAAAACAAAAACGTATTCCGAAGGGAAACGAAAACAATATACGCGAACGTCTATTGTTTTGTAAAATCAATATTACCCCCGCCCCGTCCGTCCGTTATGCAATCGCGCGGCTCGTCGGAAAGCCGGGATTTCGACGAATACGGCGGAACGTTATCGCGACGTTCTTGTCGACGATATTTGAACGTCGGTGTATAATACGAAAGAAGGAAAACGTTCTAAAACGTACCCGTGCCGCCGGTCTGAAAATGAATTCTAACCCGGATTGTGTCCAAAACGAGAACGGTCCACTCGGATCACACTAGACCGCACGTTTATACAATTTCGCGTTACTCCTAATTTAAATATTCGGTGTCCAAAGTTTCCGGAGTTTCGTTCTAATTATAACGATAGCGAGTTATTTATTTGTAATTCTATTCACCGTCCGTACGTAACTTGAGGCACTCTCTTCTCGCATAGATTGCGTTTTACGGGGTCCGTCGCCTCATTATAATTATCGGCTTTGCGACGTTCGTCGTTAAATACGGTTTCTTCCGACGGAATAAGAAACTACACGCGTCGTACACTTATCTTCGATGGCGACGTTATATATGGTGGGCAATAGGAACGAACCGTTTTCGATTCCAGTATGTGAGGCGATGCCGACGACCTGAAACTCATTCATATCCGTATATGTGTGCGCGTGTGTGCGTGTGTGCACTGTAATCGGTCGGGTCATCTTTTATCGAAAATCTATCAGCGGTGGTGGCGGCGGCGGTGAAGAGAGAGTTACAATGGACTGCCGGACCGGATCGTCGGTGGGCAATCCTGCAGGGGATTACGTACCGTTATACCGCAGTGGACTGAAATTTAACTTACTCCGATCCGGAGAGTTTCGAACAATATAGCCGAGGACCGAAATCTATATAAGTTTTGTGCCGTCGGCGAGGAAAGGAGAGGAGAAAAAACTTTAAGGTCTATATATGTGTGTGTGTGTGTGTGTATTATAGAGGATTAAACATATTGTGTTCGTCAAGAAGGTCCGAAATATATATATATCATAGTAGTATGTTAGGTCGAATGGTTTACGGGTTTGTTTCCTCGAACCATCTTCTCACTCCCTATTGGCGTACATCGCAACGGTCGAAATTCTCCCGATTATTTGGACTAGCGGTTCTGAACTTTACTACGACTCGACGTGTATACACTGAATTCGTCGGGCGACCATTTTATTTTTTAAAATAAAGTTCGAAGCGAATACGCTCGGGCTCCTCCGTCACACACAGATACACGCACGTCACGCAGTAATTTTTTTCAATCGTCGTAACCGATGGGCATTTCGATCGATTTGAACGTAACGCAAGTGTTTCGCCGTACGAGTGGGCGAGTCGAAGCGTACCGGACGCCGCTTATTTTAAAATAAACGAATAATTGTCGTCTTTACGGTAATCGCTCGATTCGATAAACGTTTTACGTTATATTTCAGCGAAACGGAGGAAAAAAAACATTATACGTTTTATTACGTTCAGATTCGTTCCCCGGTTTCGAAATTGTTTTACCGGAATTCGTCGGCGAAAAACGTCTAACGTTTCGACAATAAACTAACGTTCGATGTATTCGATACCGGCGGAACGCCACGTGTTAACGTCGTAATAATAAATCGTTTAACGCGAAGTTTTCTCCGATATACACGAGACAAGTATAATTGATAATCTACGGAACTTCCCTGGAATTATGTACGTACGTTACATCATCGGCGTCTGTCGTTGTATTTCAAACCGGTATAACGTCATCGTTTAGAACGTCCCTATCACGTTACACGAGAATACGTTCAACGTTCATTATTCTAATGTGGCTCTTCCGCTGTTACATACGATTACACTTGATCGAAGAAAACAGTACGTCGTCCGTGATTTTGACGGCGCGTCGGCCAAGTGTGTATACTCGCGGTAGTCACGTGAAACCGAAAACCGATAAACGCGTATTTTTACCGGAAAATCGTTTATCGATCGATACGACCGTCGGGGACGCGTCGAAGATCTCTCGGAAACACGCGAATTCGAACGCCGAAACGGCCCCTTTCGTTCATGGTTTTACCGAAACGTAAATCGTTGGTTTGATTACGACGTGTTCGGTTCGTCCGGTACGAACATATATTATTCGTAAACTCGCGTATTTCGAGCGTCACGCGAAAACGTAATTTTTCTTTTTACGGTCCTATAGTCGGAGACCATCGAATTTTTACCACCGATAGATCACGAACGGCGAATAAATGTAAAACGGTCGTTCGAAATTCAAAAACGCGTTTAGACTGAAATCGAAAAATTGCGCGTCACGCGAACGCGCCGCGTGGACGACGGAAAAACTCGTAATGAGGTTATTAACGGAGTAAACGATCGGTCGTCGTTTCGAAACCGTCCGTCAGACGGACGGAAGACGAAACACGATTGGGCGTGTCGCGACTATTTCGATACGGCCCGTAAAAATCGCGATCTGAGGTGACCGCGTTTGAGAACGAAACAACGACCACGGTCGAGGGACGGTTTCGCGCGTCTAACCATACCCGGTTCGAATTGTGAACGTAACGGGGTCATTACCGGAACGCGTCGCGCGCGAATTACGCGCAGGCAGAGTTTTAAATAACGTGCTCGGGAAATCGATCGCGGTACCGTTGACGACACGTTATATACGAAGGAAACGTTTATCGACGAAACGCCTCAGCCTGCCCCTTCTTTACCCCGCCGGGCGAATTACACGGTTCGTTCCCCGTCATAATTATCCGTCCGGAGATCGCCGGATACGGATTACACACGCGAACGGAACAAATCGATCTTCGTGTCGAAACGCGTGTCCGTAAACGTTATTTTCGTACGAACGAAATAATCGCGCGACGTAACCGCGTAGGTATTTCCGACGTCCGCTCATTGTCTTTCGCAATATCGTGCACGGGCCCGAACGGATTTCTCACCGTTTCTCGTTCTTCGTTCTGTTTTCGCGTACCGTATACGAACGATCTCGTCGCCCACACGCGTACGGACGTGGTCACGGTGTTTTCAAATCGATTGATCGAGCGGCGAACAACTTCCCGGGGAAACGTTATTCGTTGAGTATATGGGAATTTCGTCGGTCGGATCGTTCACGTCGGCCGTCGACCGTTCGTCATTAATCGCGTTCGATTCGGAGGCGTTCATTGCGCCGCGTACGTCGCGATCGTCGGGACAATCGAACGAAAAGCGCCGGGTCTTTAAACCATTGACCGTGACACGTCTCGACTATTTGTTTAACTAGCCGCCGGTGTCGCCCCATACTCCGAGATATAGGACCCCGTCCCGAGACTCATGTCGACGACTGTGAATCTGAGTGTTCCAGTTTTATCGATCTACGGCCATCGAACGGTTAGGTTTTTTCGTAGGGTTTTTACGCGACGGTTACGGTCGTAGGCGCGAACGCGCCCGACCAACAGGGATCGCGTAACGCCGGCCCCGACGAGTGGGGAAGATGCGCCGGGGCACGACGAATGTCGACAAATCGGGACGGGAACGCGGCCAAATAGTTCGGGACGTTAACGAAACGACGGAAACAGAGGCCACCGGGTCGGCGGCCGATCTGAACGGCGGACAGACGGGGCGACGGGATACGTACAAATGTGAAACGGAGAAGAGACGTGACAGGAGAAACGGGTCTGAATGAAGAAGAAACCGACGTAACTCTGCCATTGGTGCGGGTAACAAAGGTTACGGTTGTAAAATAAAATAGTTGCCCAGCTACCGTATAAATATATATGTATATGCGTCAGTGTGCGCGTAAGCTAATAAATTACGTCCCAACGAAACGACGTTAGTTTGTTTTCGTTCGAAATCCGTTGGACTCCGATCATTATTGTCCGGCCGAGTAAACCCGCGACCGCCGCGCGTAACGAATAATAAACCGAATTACGCGTGTCCGAAGAATAATAAATGCGTGTACGACGCGCGTCTCTCGAGCCGGTAGTCGTTGTGATCACCGTGAGTGGTATAACCACTCGACGTCGCCCCGAACCACGGGGACCGTCCCGAAATGATCAGCGCGCTTACGTTTTTGTCCGGCACCGGTGACTGGCGATGCGATCGGAAACCCGTCGGCCGAAGATCTATTATGTATGAACGCGGGAACGGTAACCGGATAAAGTTTTACACGAACGGGCGCGTACGCCGGGTCGAAACCGTAAAAACGAATTAATAATAAAACGAACGCCGCGTTTCGGTCGGCGAACCGCGTTCTACACAATTACTAACCGGGACTATTTTCGTCTTCAATTCCGATTCGGGCCGTCGTCGGCGATTTAATTCGTTTGACGTCACGATCGATCGTAACGTCGACGTCGGTGGCCGGAGGTTGGAGCGTACAGTAGCGAAACCGCCGGTTTTTCAGGTGGTTTGTATCTCGCGATTATATACGAGGACGGCGGCGATGTGGAAACGGTACATTTAACATTTGCTATTAAATAAAATACTAAATAAATAGTAAATTTGGAAACGGTACGTTTTCTTATCCCGGAGATGATTCGAAGCGAATTCGAAACGTTTCGTGGAAAGTGTTCGCGTTTCCTAATCGTCATGCACCGACAATCGCACGGGTCCAATGACAGTGACGATTAACCGTCCGGGTTGATTTCGTGGTTTGCTTATTACGTTCGAAAATAACTTCCGAAAATTCGACGACGTTTCGCGCGCCCGAAAACAAACGATTATTATTTACGGTACACTGTCGAAGTATTTCGCGTACTCGGGAACGTAACAAGCGCGCGCATTACGGTCGTATTTCTCGACCGACGGAACGGTTTTTCGCGAACAAATATGTACGCCGGTGGCGGTGTTGCGGAAGGAGGGAACCGAAAATTCGGAAATCTCGTCGGCGGCATGATCGAAACGATCAAAATCGTCTTAATGTTCCAGCGCACGACGATTATACGGTGAATTACTATTAGGCGTCTCTCTCTCTTTCTCTATCCGTACGCCGTTATTTTATTTTCACGCCTTGTTCCGTTCGAACGTTAAAAACCCGTCGAATATTTCCAACTCATTTTCACCGCGCTATATAATTACGTACGAACCCATAGGTGTACACGTTACACGATATTCGACTTTATACGTTATTATTATTATTGACGCACGCGGCGTGTATATATATATATATTGTGCGTTACGATTATTGTTATTATTATGATTATTATTATACGAGGGCGCGACGCGTATATTGTTCGGCGATTCGGCGAGAGATTTCTCGCCCAGATTCCGAAGTCGCGGGAAACAAGTTTACGGCACCTTAGGTAATTAATCAAAAACACGGGAACGAAACGCGTAATAATAATCTCGACGAAAATAACGCGCGCGCGCCAGTGAATAAAAACAACTTAATACGCGCGCAACGTGAACGTAAGGAAAAAAAGACCTTCCCCGTTATCGGCGTAATACCTTTCGCGCGCGTATGTCCCACCGGACGTTATTAATCGCCACGCCGGTCGAACGGAGGCCCGCGAGCCGTGATTGACGCGTCGATATTCGCGATAAAACCGCGCCGTCGGGAGGCGGGCGCGCGTCTGTGGCGAGATTACGTAGCGAATACGCCCGTCGCCAATTTCAGATACGCGATCACGTATCGCTCGTCGCACTATACCGTATTATACGATTTCGTAGAACGAGAATTGTTCGCGTACAATTACCGAGGGCCGTACGTCCAGCCGGTTTTTGTCGCGCGCGACGTTTCGCCGGTTAATTTTTCTACGTTCACTTCGTTCCGTTTTTTTTTTCGAAAAATATCGACCTCCTATCGGCAACGAATACTAGCTCGACTAGTAATAACGGACAGTTTCCGTACGAGTCCCCCGAGCCGCGCGCTCGACAATTACGAGAATTACGCCGGCGTTAAGAAACGACGTCCGCTAATCGATCGCAACGTCGAGTGTTCGACGCGAAATGTCGTGTGTCGCGTCAAGCGGACACGGACCGAAATCGTTCGCGCGCTCCGAAACGAGCGCTAACCTTTGCGTATCGACGCAAACGTCAAAAAAAAAAAACGATTTGGGAAATCGATTAGTCTAATCGATCGCTATAGTCGTCGCTTTGCAATTACGCAGTCGCGTCACGACTTTCGTCGAACGTTATTATGTTTACGAAGCGTGTTCTACAATAGAGGTACGTATGTATTACGTTGGATTGACTAACACCGACAAAATCGAACGGGGCGTTATTACTCCGGTTATCTACAAATACGGTTTACTCGCTTTATACGATACCGAAAAAAACCGTTATCGATTATAACTATTCTCCGACATTAGTCGTATAAATAATTATAATAACGATTCGCGTTACAAATATTCAATCGCGAACGATTACAATACTTAACACTCGGGATGTTTTTCGGCTTTCCAAAAATGATTTACCAAGCGCGCATTTTTCACGGTCGTAAACCCCGTGACGAACGCCAACGATAAAACGATCCTTATATCGTACGATATAAATTTGAACAAAGTTTGACGGATGGGTGTGTATCGGTTACATACGACGCGCGTGTTTTTCGTGTGTCAAACGACTCTTGCTCCCGGAGGATTTCGCGTGAACGTCGCACGAACACGGTCCACGTTGCTGCGGTGTGCGTCCTCGCGTGTCTCGTCAACGATTTCGTACCGGCGTCTCGCGAATACGCGCCGGTTTCCTTTTTCTGCAGATTATTAGCGCAGCCGTCGCCTTCGTGTCCTGCCCCGAACAGTTTTCGTTGAACCGCCGTCGTTCGACGTCCACACGTACGCGGAAATCCGTAGATTTCGGGCCGTTGTTCATTTCGTCGAGGACGATAAACCGTCAGCCGTTTTTCTACGTCCCCGAATACGACCGCGGCAATCGGCGAATACGATTTTCCAAAAACGTTGCTCCCCCAAAATGGTTCGTGTGACGATCGTCTCGACGTTGGCGCGAAGTTTTCCGACAATATTCCGCCACACGGGTAACGCGTACGGCCGTTTATCTGTCGTTTCGCCGGGACTGTCGATAAAGAGTAGCGACAATCGCTACGAACGAATTACGTTTTTCGTATAGTTTCTTCGGAAACTGTCCAACTATAACCTCGCCGGTCACGTACGATACGTAATTAAAAGGAATTATAAGTTTCGCGACGTGATTTACGCGATGATTTCGACGTACCGTTGTTCTTACTTACCTAACGATTAACCTTATTATTTTTTTTATCGTACACCCGTAAAATAAATTCGCGTTACGAATGATCGATCGTCGCGCCCGCGTGTTTATCGCGTAATTGAATCGACGCGAATCAATTAAACGTATATCGCGCCCCTATTATCGGTCGTCTCTAGTATTGTTACGAATCGATACCGTTCGTATCGAAAACAATATAAGCGTTCGATTTCATCGTTACTCGGCGAATTTTTTTATTTTTATATTATTTATTATTTCCCTTCGGTTTACCGTTCGTAGTGAATCGATTATTAATAAACGGGATCGATTCCGGCGATCACGTAATTACGCCGTTGTGGCGACAGTAAGACGAGAACAATGAAAATGCCGAAAGTCCGAAACGTTCGCTAAACAACCGGAACCGTGAATGTTTCCAGAAAAGACGACATCTCGGCGGGCGTTACAATATCGGACGAGGTAGACGCAATCCGTCGTTGAGCGTTTCTCGTTTACCGGGTGCGTGCGTACGAACGGTATTCGTCGGTTTTCGGTTATCTGTACGTGTAACGGACGAAAATACGGATCAGGCCGGAGAGGTTTGAAAACGTGGAGCGAAACACCGCACTACTCGGTAAAACGGTCCGTATAAAAAATACACGGCGGGGCGGAATCGTTTTATTTTCCAAATGAAGAGAAAAAAAGAGTACACGAAAAACGTGATTCGGAACCGTTGAAACGTGTGGGTCTGTTGTTCGTATATATATACGCGCGCGGAATTA
>JAIPRN010001213.1:0-51413 GCA_025469175.1 Geopemphigus sp. TES_GeoC_2020 | reverse complement strand
AATTGTATTTCATTTTTTGGTTTGTATATTTGTAGATTTATTTATATCAACTTCACAATCATTTTATAAGCATATTATACTAGCTGTAGATGTTAGAAAATTTTTATTTGTGTTTGCGTAGGTCACAATTTTTCTTTTTAAGTGTTACAGATCATTTGTAAGTTTATAGTAGTAGCTACAGGTGTGTTAAATTGTATTATAGAGTGAAATTATGAGTTTACATGTATTTAAGAATATGTGGAAAAAAAAAAAACAAAATGTTTGCGAGATGCGAATTGAATTCCCTTTTTGGTTTGTATAATTGTAGATTCAATAATATCAACATCACAGTTATCTTATAAGCATATTATTGTGACAGTAGGTGTATTTTTATGTTTATTTGTGTTTGCGTAGGTCATAATTTGTTTTTTTAAGTGTTACAAATCATTTGTAATTATTTAGTAGTAGCTACAGGTGTGTGAAATTGTATTATAGAGTGAAATTATGAGTTAACATATATTTAAGTATATCCGTGAATCATAAAAAAAAAAAAAATGTTTGCGAGATGCGAATTGTATTTCATTTTTTGGTTTGTATAATTGTAGATACAATAATATCAACTTCACAATCATTTTATAGGCATATTATAGTGGTCGTAGATGTTAGAAAATGTTCATTTTTCTTTGCGTATGTCTATTTATTTTTTTAAGTGTAACAGATCATTTGTTTATATATACTAGTAGCTACAGGTGTGTGAAATTGTATTATAGAGTGAAATTATGAGTTGACATGTAGTTTAGATTATCTATGAAATAATATTAAAAAAACAGTTTGTGAGGAGTGATTCGTATATAAATTTTTTTGTTTGTGTATGTGTATATATGGTTTTATTAAACTCACTGTGTATTTATAAGCTTATATTAGTAGCCATAATTGTTTAAATATGTTTATTTGTTTTCTAATTTCTCATATATTAGTTGCTATAATTGTGTGAAAATATTTATTTACGTGTGTGTGGTCCTTGTTCTGTAGGTGTATTATTTAGTAGTTTGTATCTGTATTATGTAATAGAATTTGATTGACCTTTTGTTTTTACTTTTAATATTTGAAAAGGATATCAGTATGAATATTTATCTGAATTATACAGAATTAAATTAATAAATAATGAAATACTTAAAAATTATATGTTAGTTGAAGAAGTTGTGGTTTTCTTGTGACTCTTTTTGGTTTATTTTGGAATGATTTATTTTGTTAACCATATCCTTTTACTTTTAATTTTATAATAAACTGTAATTTAAATGAATAATTAGAATAATATTATTTACTAAAAATAATAGTGTAATACCCTACATGTAGAGTAAAAACTACCTGTTCTTTAATCCATGTCGCATTATTATGTATTATTTGCTTTATATCTTGTCAGTTTTAATCAATGCTTTGTATTGAGTGGTAGAGGACAGTATTTTGATTTGAAATACTGTTTGTCATATCCGAGAAATCAATTCTTTCCTACTAAAACAAAGTAAATATCATTATCTTCCTTTAAGATGTAACATGTTATATGTTCTTTTATGTGTGTTTGTATGTACATACTTTTTGTGCTAGTAATTATTCTTATACATGAGTGCCTTAAGCTGTGTATTTATAAATTTATATGCGTGAAAATATTATAATGAGTGATACTAAACTTCAATTATCGGAATAAGTATTGTGATTTTTATTGATCTCTTACCTTGTTTATTAATACGCCTATTACTTGTGAGCACCTTTGTCTTGTCGTTTCGTCGAGCTCGCCTGGAGACAATAAATAGCAATGGAATTCGTGACTGTCCATTTTTATCTAGAACAAAATAAATTGCGTTAATACTGTTACGTTGGTTGTCAAAGCTTTTTGTCGACTTAAAAATGTATCAATAATTTGTGATTTTTGAATCGACGCCAAATTAAGCTGTGGGCTGTACAAAATGTCTACACAACAATCTTGCAATTTCTATAACTTAAAGATAAACGGCTGTTTGTTCGTTAATAAGAATAATAATATTCATACGCCGGACGAAATTGTATTGGTGTCTGTTGATGGGAAGTAGTGATAACGGATTTTTGTCTGGTTCAATGAGATTATATATCGAAGAAATTAACGTATTGTTGTTGGGATTGGACATCTTTAATTATTGCTATGACCGTCTGAATGGTTAACGCGAGGTATAGTTCACTAGTTCTACACGACGTTGCCGCAATACACCATTACCTATTATCTGCTAACAATTTTTTTTTCAATTCGGCGATTGATATCACAGGGTACGTTATTCTTTAAAATGTAAAGGAAACGTTAAAAGAATGGTCAAAATTTATTAATTGCGAATAAAATTTGGACTTATTAACCGACTAATTTAGAATTTTTATTTAACGTTTTTTGAATGGTCAATTTAAGTGTTAAACCTTTTTTTTGATACTTTATCGATTATTTCATATACATTTTTTAATAATAATACAACCTCTTATAATTATTGTATATAAATATAACGAACAAATTTTATATACAAGGCATATTATAATGATTTCTTATTTCTGTATTACGAACCAAAATATTTTACTCATTAATTTGCGTTTTGAATTTAAACGTTGATTCGTACAAATATAATGTTTTCGATTTTACTTATTGCTAGTAAGTTTGTTTATTATTTAAAACCATATAAGTTTTGAAGAAAATTCGCTGGGATCTAATGTTGCAGGTGCACAACGTCTTTTCAATTTCCTTAAATTTGTAATACAATTTTTCAACACTTGTTTATTTTAATCGAGTGTAAAATACATTGTACATTGTACATAGCTAAAATGTATCGCTTTTTCGATTGTTATTATTCGTTGTGTATTAAATTTTTCCTGACATTAAATTTCAGAAAATGTTATGAGTGTTATTATTATAACTTTATAAAAATATAGTTATTGAATATATTTTAGGTATGTATTTTAACATTACATTGGTGTAAGTACCGAATATACTATACGTCGTATTATTTTAAAACTTTACCTGGTGGTTACAAAATAATAACGAGATTAAAAAAGAGAATTCCGATAAATTGGTGTTCCACGGTGATTTATTATTGTTGTTTGGTTGAAAAAATTAAAACTGAAATTAATCGATCGAATTGCCCGGAAATGACAACGGAAAAAACGAGTTTGTTAGTTTTCTTTTTCTTTCAAAATTAACGTCATGGATATTATTTTTGTTTATTATTTAAAATTCCGAACGTTATTACAGATATTTCCTTCTGTATTGTTTTTATATTATTATTTATTGTCGATTGTTATGTTGGTACAAAATGGTGAACAATCAAAAAAACAAGATGGATAGACACGTCAGATTTTTTGTCGACAACTTGACAATGGAAAACACACCGACGCCGTCCAGTGTACAATCTGATTTACATAACAAAGATACGTTTGTAATTCTTTATCCTCCCGAACGAGGCTTCTGGTCCGTATTCACGTGTGTACTTGGCTGTATGGCCATGTTTATTTGCGACGGCATTTGCTTATCGTTGTTCTTGTTCGACGACCGCGTTGGTATGGTGAACTGTATTCCGTTTCATATGCATACCCTCGAGCATATAGCCGTCATCAGTCTGTGTCGATACTTGATCGGTACGTCACCATAATATAACGTACACGATCCTTTCCGTCTAATAAAATTACATTTCGTTCATTATTTATGTATTCTTATACTCGGATAACGTTCGTTAATTAGCCAAATAAAATTAATAAATAAATAAAATTCTTTTCTCAAAAATCTATTCCGTTGGTTTTTAACTATCAATAAAATAAAGATCAACACTTCCTTATATAACATTGTTTCTGATGCAGTAGTACACTAAACATCTCAAATTCCTTAATTTTAGCGAAAATATAAACATAACTATAGCAATCCCTTTATTTATTAAGTTATATATACACTAGTTTTTATTAGTGTCTCATCTGCCATAGACGTTGCTAGTAAAATAAATGTATTTTACTTGTTCCAAATATTATTCGATTCAATAATTTTGTATTTTTAGAATCAGTACAAGTTTCATTTTAATTGTCAAAAGTAATAGCCTTTTTTTTTATCAGGTAGCAACTGTCGATAAACTTTAAGATCACTTGTTCACAGACGTCCTGTTAATCATGACTACCGTACGTCATATTTTCTTTTCAGTTTCGGAATGGTTGCAGGTAAATTAACGTCAACCTTCCACTCAACAAACATTTGTAGTTCCAATAGGGCGAAACAACCTACTGTTGCTACATACCTCGTAAAACCATGCTTCACGAATGGTTTTCATAGCGAATATTTTCGCTTCGTGGCGACAATCAAGGATGGTTAACAAGTTCGCGTTATCTCACCCTATGATAATTCTTTAACAAGGGTTTGTAAAGTCGAAGCTTTACATTAATAAACCCAGAACGGCTGCAACCATTCCAGCACTACAAAGAAATATTCAACGAGTGATAGCTGAGATTGACAGGGATGTCTGCAAACGAGTGATTTCGACAAACATCACGAATAAAGTCGTTGTCTGTTAGGGCAACGCAGATGACCATATGCCCGATATCATTTTTTTTATTTAAAAATGGGATATATATATAGGACACCTTAATATAGATAGATGTAGAATATATTAACGAATAAAAATCTTGAGAATCGTTACTTTGTTAAAAACATTTTTATCTTAGATCGTATTCGCTATTCAGTAATCTAAACTTGAGACGTAATATTTATATTACTGCCATTCTGCAGAATTAAATTCGAAATTCTTATATTATAAAAACAAATAGCTACCAACATCAATAATAATAAGTGTAAATTGTATTATACTCTACAATCGATACACGTATTGTACGAAGCCAGCGATGCATAGATGCATAAATATGACACGTGTATTTAATTATGTTAACAGAACCATTTTCGTGTGCGTACATCAACTGGTATGGATTTAGATATTGCTTATTTTTTGGCAGTTTATTATTCATAACGTGGGCTACGTCATTGTGGTTAGTCGAAAAAACATTTCTTTTCAAATATAGCTTGATCTTGGCCGTCATTGGTGGTGAGTATACAAAAATAAAACGTAAATTAACATGACGAAAGATATTTAACAATAAAACAGTAGGTAATTAAATACTCGTTAATAGTTGCATTCTAAAAACTATCTAATATACATAAATTACCCAGTTACGGAATTCTAACAGTTACGAATTAAATGATAAAATATGACTTTTTTACAATTATTTGTATAATATATTATGTCTAAAAGGTATTGGAATGGGTATGATTAGTACATCGTTTTTCCTATTACTATCTTCGCTGTTTATAATAAATCGTCAAACGGTGCATTTAAGTCTTCATCTGGGAAGTTTCGCCGGCATGCTGCTAATTCCTCCCATTACAGAATTTGTAATACTGTCAAATGATTGGCAATCAGCTTTGTATCTTCCTTTAGGTAGTTCTTTATTATGTTTAATTGTACTCGTATTGAGCTTGCTAATTATTATTATTTATAAATAACGAAGGGCTGACATATTTCACATTGTTATTTTGGCTATTTATTGCCACACCGATTCCACTAAAGATCGAAATAATCGATGAAGCCAATACATCGTTAATTCAAACAGATGAGGCCGTAGTTCAAAATACCTATAATTCCCATAAACAGTCTAAATTTCCTACAATATGGAATATAATCGAAAATAAAGAGTAAGATATTTTTTAAAACATTAAATATACATATATATTAGTCAAAGTATATATATATAATATACTGACTATTTTCTAAAATATTGCTTATATATTTTCATGTTGTAACATACGAATTATTTGTTATACAATTATTTTAATAAGCCGTATTAATATAAGTAATTATAAATTATGTATTTCGAAAGAAACGTTTTATCGTGAACAGTTTTCAATTATATTATTGTTACGTTATACAGAAAAATAAATATTTTAATATATTTTTATTTCTTTTTAAAGTTGAAGAGAATGTGTTTTAATATTTGTTTCTTGTAAATGTGAATTTATAAGTATATAAAAAGTTTATTAGCAGTTAACAAATATATATACTATAACCCCTCAAACCTCTCGTTTATTGAGTGTCTATGGGGAAGCCTATTGAAAACTTTATTTTTGGTTCCAAATTTTAAAGTTCCACCATTATTCAATATCCGACTGAGAAATATCGTATTAAAAATATAATTTATGTTCAAAATTGTTCGTTTCATATTTACCTGAATCTATACATTCAAGTAAACATGAATGGGACGCGCATGTTATAAAAAATCGTTAAACATTTTTATCTGTTTCGAATGCATACAAATATAACAAAATATATGAAAAAAGTAGACCTTCAGGTATACACATATTATACGTGTGTGTGTATATATATACCGTAAATAAAATGTACACTTCAATATTATAATGACGACAGTCAGTGTGTATTACATGATAGAATTTATAGATTACGAATAGTGCAATATCCGGAGGCCACGCCAATATTACTCAATTATCGCGGATGTCTGTTCAAAACTAAATTCTTGAGTACACAAAATGTTAATTGGTTTAACGAAGATAAAAATAGTAAAAAAAACTTGGTTCGAAATGTAAAGAATTTAATCGAAAACCGTATTATTGGTAGTCGGCCAATGTATAGAGATGATATATTCTTTGGCAGCAATGTTACATTATTGACGACGACTAATCTACAAGTATATGATAGAATAATATAATATAAACAATAGACTACAAATAATATATGTATAACATTATTCGGAATTAATATGTTATTCGTTTAAAATATAAAATATGTTGACATTTTCTTAAAGAAATATTTAAAAATATTTTGCTCAAATTGTTATTACGTCTATAATAAAATAATAATGTTGATTATAGATTACACTTAAATGTTTAAATATATATTTTTTTAATTTAGCTAACTGAATACACAAAATACCTGATGACCATGACTCGTATTTTAACCGTGGAAGATTTAAACGAAGAAAAATCTAATAAATTTAAAATATGTCCTATAGCCATTAGTCGAGTCCTGAAATCAATGTTAAATATTTCAATTTGGCTCGACCTAAAATTTTTATTGTTAGCAGCTAGTGAAGCTTTCGTTTACGCTTCTTGTTTTATACCGTTCATTTTCATAAAAGGTATGGCGACTGAAAACTGAATTCGAACGATTTCTGTTTTCCTATTATTAGCTTAATATTAATAATATATTATAATATTCGGTATTTTTTCGTCTATATACCCAAATTAATTAAGAAAAATTGTGTTTTAATTGTTATCTGTTAAGTTATTTGATATATATTAATAAACTAATATCTTAGAAATTGTAATATATTTAAAAAACTATTGAGTAATCGTTAAATAATTACATATGCATATTTAAATAATTCATATGATAATAATTAGTTTTCTTCTAGGTCCTAAAGGCCAAAAGTCATCCGCAGAATCAATAATAATTTTGATTGCGGGTTGTTTGGGCTTATTGTATGGCCGAATATTTGGTTATTTATTACACGAAACTACAGCAAACAATGTACCCCTGTATCATATTAGCCTAGTATTAATATCAAACGGTATATCGACGTGTATATGCGCTACCGACAATTTTACTAAAATAATACCGTTCTTTGGAATGTTTGGCTGCTTATTCGGTAAATTTCGAAGATCAAGAACACAAATGCGACAGTGATTTTATACGAACGATTTTTAAAAATGTGGATATCGTAATATGATTTTAATTACGTTAAAAAAATTACTTACGGTGACTTCATTAGACTCCAATGAATAATTGAACGAAACGAAACGATTTATTTTCATATAAAATGTTTCGCGTTTGTTTGTGACATACGTCTATTCTTGTCATTCTCGCATTCATATAACATAATACGTTACAGACTTAAATATTTACAAATTCATTTATACATTAGCAATTCGTGAACATAACTGTGATCTCACTAATAAATTCTCCATATTTATACGTATTCTAGGGTACTATAAGTCAATTCACAATATAATGTATACTATTTTTCCTTTGAAGTTAATTCACAACATACATGGACAGATTTCACTGATCCGAGCATTATCGTCGTTTGCCGGAATCTTAGTAGCAAGTGAGTTTTTAGTCTATATAATGAATAATAGTCGCGGATACCTCGTACTAACAACAATATCAATTCTTAATATATTATCGGTAAACTTTTCAAAGTAGATTTTATTATGATGAAAAATAAAGTTTTATATAAATAAGTTATAAGGCTTTCTTAGCGATTTAATTAATTTATCGCGAGTATGTACGTATGTATGTGTTATATATGTGTTATATATGTGTTATTGTAAGTAAGCTTCTCACCGCTTCTTCATCAGTTTAAACTATTTATAATAACGAGTAATATTCGATTAAATTTATATAAAATAATTATTTTGTTCTTTTGGGATTATATTAATTACGGCATCGTGTATTATGTATTTGCTATAGAAATATCATTTTAGTAAAAATATCTCGAGGAAGTTTTGAATTAATTACGAACGCATAAAAAGAATTGTAAATTCATTTATGAACATTATTCGATCGAGTACCGTCAAAGCTATAGCTTAGGATAAAATATCGTAAAAAACGCGTCATTATAATCGCATTTAACTCACGTCGCGGTTGTATTATAGTTAAATAATATAACGTACATAACACATACGCGTAGGTGTTTTTTTATGAGACAGTTTAGGAAAACTACATTAAATTACGCATAATAAATCGAAACAAAATTTTACTTAATGTCGTAAAGTTAGCAACGCTACCATAACAGACACCTATTAAGTAATACAGCCAGCAAATTAGTCCGACTTAATCTTCGTTATCAGAATCATAAATGTTAATTTTACGTTAACGGCGCAAATCATTGTTAGCATATTATTGGAAAATGTTTAACTCCGTTTGTTAGATATTGTCAAGAAATATCAGAAATGTATTGGACCTTATTCAAATGAAAATTAAAGTTTGAAAAGTCGTTCTTACAGGATTAAAATTTTTCAACAATACACCACTGTGACGATGTATACGTACATTTGTTGATAATGCACGAATGGTGTGTGCTCATTTTGCAGTTACAATACAAAGGAATGAACCGACAAGCAATGAGAACGTGTATGTTTTTGCAGGCATACTCATGATGGCCGGCGGCTTATGTGTAGGTTTGTTGCAGCAAGAGACATGTTTGAACCGTGAAAATTATTTAGATCACTCGACGATTGTATAAAAATTCGAAACCTATATTTTATATCGAATAAAAATAGTAACTATTGATTTAGTCTGTTTATCCTTTGTTTCCTCTAAAAAGGAATAAAACGAATAAAAAAGTACGATTCTCCGTTTGTGTCAGAGGTCGCTCCCTCGACTATTGCCGTCACGACGAGGTTTCGCAAAAATTTGAAACACTCGAATTCGCTGTCGTTTGTGCGTCCGACTTTCACGCGTTGTCATTGCTGGGGCTGGAAGCGTAAAATAATATTACTCGTGCGCGTACTTAAAAATTACGATAAAAATTTACACCACACACACACGCACAACCCGATTGATTATTAGATTTTTATGATAACAATATCGATCAATTAGAGCCTCATGAAAAATAGTAATTTCTAATTTCTATTAGAGACGATATACAATAATAATTGACATACAACTACGGTAACAATAAAAGTCGTAATGACATCGTAATCGTATACGAATTCAGTCTCTAAATAGTGATATTATTATGAACGGTTTTTACATTTATTTACGCTCGTTGAATAAATCTATAATAAATAGACGACAGACTTAGAAGTGAACATAAGAAATAACAACCCGCTCAATGCCAATAGACCTTTGTCTTTTAAATTTAGTTGAATTAAAATATTTTTAAAACCTTAAGCCATCAAAATCACAATCCCGTGTCCTATGTGTATAATATACTATATAGTCGTATATGAGAAATATTGTATACGTAAAATAATTTAACGATAACGAATAAAAAATGTTCAATATCAGTGATAACCAACGAGTGTAAGCGATATGTGACCAGGCCATATAGTTTGGAGGGTGAAGAAGAAATCAGCAATAAGTGTTGAAAAACGTTAATGTACCTCCATACGTGTAAAAATTGTTATGTTCTTTGGAATACCCAAAAAATACAATTGTACGACGAGAAAGATATGACGAAGATTGTAGATAACCAAAAATAATATTTTTTGCTACGCGTCGAGTTCGTTTTACCTCGTGTACGTTGTCATTTCGTTCCATGGCGTTATTGAAGTAAACACATTCACGTTTGTAATCGAAAGTTTGTTACATAACAAACGTTATTTGTAAATATTGTAAGGCGAACGAATTAACCAAAATGAGCATACATAAAATCATATGTTCGATGTCAAAAATCGCTCAACATTTTTCCAGTAAGCTTTTAATGAGTTTGGTACAATTATGTAATCGCATTTTTTCTCCTTACTTATTACACACTCGTAAATGGTTATAACTAAAATTTACTCCAATGGGTTTTATAAATATTTTCTTGGTTATTGTAGTTAAACATAATAATATTATACAAACATACGTTTGTATGAAGTATCTACTATTATGTTGCAAAATACAAACGAGTTATCAAAATCTTATTTATAATTTTTGTCATTATTTTAGACTGTACATTAACTGAGAGTAATTTGAATACTATTCTGGATCTCGACTCATCTTCTGAAGATTTCGAGGAATATGAAAATCAAAGTATTAGGTAATATACATACATTTTTATTTATTTTGTTTTTGTACAAATTGTTAAACGAATATTATATAATATGGTCTTTCAGATATTCCAGTGTAATGAAAATGACTGAACTGATGATTCTCTTAAAGAATACGCCTGATTTAGATCTAAGTGCTCATCAATGTATCAGTGTATCAAAATGTATAGATTTTATAATAAAAGTTGGTTTTATTCCTTGCCTATCCCAGACAGTGTGGAATTTATTTCGGAAAAATAACATGCCTTTTTATTCAATCCATGAAGACTTTTCAACAAATAAGGTAACGATAAAATTATTCTTCATAATCATTATGTAGATAGTAACAACCGTAAAGCGTACACAGAGGTTAATCGATACAATATTGGTGTCACATATGTATGATTGTATATGGTTAGGTATCTATACTATTTATATGTAATATATATACTGATTACTGATATAAAACATATACATAATTTTTTTAATTACTCAGTACAGCCATGTACTTACCTGATCCTATTTTAAGTTTTTATCTTATTTTCAATCATTTACATTAAATAATTTCTGTTACCTTATAGACTATTATAAATGAAGAATATTGCAGGTCAACGTTATGGGGTGTTTTTAGTGTTTATTTTGTTCAAAAGTACATTTTTGTACTATACAACATAATCTTGTAATTATTATGTGTGTGTGTGTGTGTGTGTGTGTGTGTGTGTGTGTGTGTGTGTGTGTGTGTGTGTATACATATATATTTATATAGTTGAGTATAATGTTAATATAAAATGTACCTTGAATGGGTTTTATTTTTGTAATTATTACTAAATACACTGACTATATAGTAGATAAATTAGAAATGTGTACGATTAAATCTTATTTTGCTTTCAAAAAGTACTAAGGCTCTAAATAAAATAAAACTTACTGAGTAATCAGCCTCCTAGCCTAACCATTCCTTAACCTGGCCTGTGGTAATAACTTAAACTATTAATGCTGTGAATTAATTAATTTTTATTTTTTATTTGTAAATTTCTGTTTTAGAAATATGAAGAATTGAAATTTCTCTTGAATTCGTTTTTGAATCTGATAAAAAATATACATTTGAAACCGCTTATTATGGAAAAATACTCGAATGTTTTATTAGCAGGATTATGTCAGATAACTATGATACCCATTGAGAAACCAGAATCAGTAATATCTGTTGAAATCAATACAGATCGGTTAATGAGATATGAGCAGTTGATAGAGGAGCAAAAAGAATTTAAAAAAATTCTCCACCAATTCACATTGACAGATCGAAATCCTTCGATGATTCGAGAAATTATATATCTACTTGGTCAAGAGGTAATATAAAGAATTACAATCTGAAAATCAACAAAAATGCCTACTATTTATTATTCATATTAAAATATTTACCAAAATTATTAAGGACTATCTTATATAATTATAACCAATATATATATATAATTTTGTAATAGAGCATTTTATGCATTTTTAAAAAGCGATAATAAAAGATATATTCATAAGTGTTATTAAGCTTATGGTAAGGTCTTAATTTAATTATATAATGCTTATAAGCTGTATGTAAAAATTTTACTTCTTTATTATTATTTCAAATTAATTGTTATTTAAATAATTATTTTCAGAATAGCCAAACACATTTAAGGCATGGTATTCAAAAATTATTTTCCAACATATTAATGAAATCTGGTGGAATTCAATTATTATTAAAAGAAGCTTGTGATATATATACTGAAAGATCACAACGTTTTGATCAAAATATTATTCAAGAATGGTCATATTTAATTCATAATTATTATACACAATCACACCGCAAATATGCGATTTATATTGCTCCTCAGGTAAATTAAAATTAAAATCACAAGGTTTTAATTTTCGATCTTCACCAACTAAGAATTTAATCTACTTATATAAAAAAATTATGGTTTTAGAAAATACTTAATGACTATTACATTTATTAAGTTGAAATTTAATTTTTTTTTTAATTTATTTTATTTAACTTCTCATATTTTAGTACTTTGAATCAGGTATAAAATTTATAAATATATTATATTTTGAGTACATTTTAAAAATATTAAAAACGTTCATAATATTTTAACGATTAAAATTATGTATTGATGTTACATTGTGTTAAGTGTATTTAATATTATATTATTTAACTTATTATTTTAGCTACTGGAACTGTTAAGCTCAAACACAGAAGGATATCAATTACAATTTCGTAGTGTGGCCGTTTTCTGTATTTATTTAATGTCCAGGGAAAATTACCATGATTTTATAAGGTTTTTCATTCGCCCGATTGATCATTTAATGAATCAAAGTAAACTTCAAACCGATACGAATGCTCTTGTGTCGCAATGCATTGAGTGTTATCACACCTTATTTTGTTTATTCAACGATCAAATTTGGTGTTTAAATCCAAAACTAATAATGCATTCTGCTGCAACAATTTTTAATATTTATTCAGCTACGGCATACAGTTCATATTATTTGAATCATAAATTAGAAGATTTGGTTTTCATGATATTTACCGTTTTCTCCGACTGTAAAGATCATTTGAAACTATTTGTATTTTCTCCTCATCAAGTTAACGTTCTATATGATATTTGTGGAAATATGCAAATAACATATTCTAAAAAAGAACAGAATTTTGATTTTGAAGGTCAAGCTAATATGGTTATAAAGTTATTACAAGAACGTGCTGATGTGAATCTTGTGAAATCACTATTTGGGATGTTTACAAGTATGTATTCAGATGTATTTAACGATTTTCTAAGTGACAAACTGTTAGTTATTAAAGGTATTTATGGCTTCGTTGAAAGAGTCCATACCGAGAAATTATTATCTTATAATTCATTGATTGTTTACGACGCAATCGAATTGATATTAAAAAAAATTAGTGTAAGTGATATAATTGATGAGCAAGCTCTTACGATTGTATTAATGGTAATTGGATGTATATTGGAAAACATTGACTTAAACTGTATTGATCTGTTGGACAAATTTTTGAATTATTTACCATCAATTGCTGAAAATGTAGAAAACGAATTATTTGAACAACTTTTGGATGATGTACAATATAAAATTAACTATGTTCAAAATACTAATACTTTTGATCATGCAATCCGTTGTCCAAGACAAATCGATTATGTGTTGCTTGATATTACTAAACCAATGTGGTTAAGTAGAGTACATTCATTAATCGAATTGAAAAAAATGATCGAATCTGGGAATGACGAAGTTTTTGAAAAAAATGAAGCGATTTTAATTGGAATTAAAGTAAGTATTATTATTTAATCGTAAAAATTATATTAGTTTGTGAGCTGTGTTTTAATAATCGAGAAATAAAATCTCATTACTTAGGAAAACTTGAAAAATACCGATTCTTATTTGTATATCACCGCTATATTCGCGTTGTCAGCATTATGTCAATTTTATCCAAATAAGGTAATACCTATACTCTGTGAACAGTATAGTATGTCCATAACATACAATCACTCGCCAGAAATACGTTTGAAAATCTGTGAATATTTAATGAAAACTATAAAATTACTATGTACGTATAAATTTTAAAATACTCAAATTAAATATTAAAAAATTTTGTTTTAATGTATAGATAAAACTGCTATTCCTGAGTATAAAGACATGTTCCTTAAGGCTTTTATTGCTGGTGTTAGAGATGACGATAGTTTAGTTAGATTGGTAAGTATATTGAATTTAACTGAATTGTCTCGTTATCTGAATTATGATCTGGGATCAACTATTATCGAAATCGTCAACTGTGCTGATTACACATTAAGATTTGATAATGCTATCGAACCTCGTAGAGCCTCTGTTTTATTGTTGCAATTGATCGTACAAAAAGCCGATTTTGAACTATTAAAGGTAAGACGATAATAATAGAATATTATCTATATTAACATTGAATCGTTAGTATTTCGTGTAATAATATATATATGATTTTATTACACAAGCTTGCTGAAACCATGTTTCTAATTCTTGAATATTACCTATGATACAAATTACCGTTAATTAATTAATTTCTACAGAGTTTGGCGAATATTATGCAAAATATGTTTAACATGCTCAAAAGACTGCACGAGTCTGACAAAGATGTGACTATTAGAATCCACTCACAAGCTGCCATACAAAAATTGAACGATTTAATGAAGTTACTTTGAACAACAATAATACGTAATAATATTTACAATAATTACCGACTGATATTTGTTTATCAATATAACAAGTTTTATTGATGTATTTTAATTACTCGTATTTTATATTTTTATATTAAATTTAAAAAGGTAGAATATATACGTATGTACGAGTGAATATACTTATTCATTTGTACATACTTAAGCGTTGATTACTTGGTAAACTGTTAGGCAAATATTATAAACTGTAATTGGTTAATAAACTTTGCCACTTCTACCGAGATTGTATCTGTAAGTTGTCTGTATTCTGCTTATTACAGACTAGTTATGAAACTACAAACATTATTATAAAATATAATGCAATATATTTTCTTTTTTAATATAATGAATTATAATCTAATATATATTATGCATATAATAAAAATGGGAATATTTTCTAATATTATGTAATGATAAGTAACTAATATTATGTAAAGATATAATAACTTGACAGACATTGTAATACTTATGACTACTTCATAACTGTGTTAAATACGTGTATGTTATGTGTATTATTTCAAAAACCGTAAATGTTAATAAATATATTATTATCACTATTTTGGTTTTTTATTTATACATCTATATTGGTTGAATGAATTGTCTCACTTTTTAACATAATTAATGTATATCAACATTTAAATGCTACACTATTCGTTCATTTTTAGCAATTTTAATAAATATTTGATGAAAAAATTTCTTATATTTCGTTGATTAAAATGTTTAGATATTTTTAAATACTTATTTTGCCACAGTTATTGAATTGATCTATGAAATTACATACTTTTTTAACTCCACTATTTTAAAGTATTTACTTAAAGTATTTTAACTGATCAAAATTAACAAGTTGGCGAGTTTTGCCTTTGAATTTTATTTTTTTAATCAGAACTCAAAATTATTGGTTGATAAGCATGTCGCGTATAAACATTCTAGTTGCAGAACAAAATTTTGATGAATAGAAAGCATTTCATATTTAAAGTTTGACATTTTAATATATAATAAATTCGTGCATTAATATTTATATATTAAAAATTATAAAAACCTCTTATAAGTATGTATTTTTTAAACGTGAAATTTTAGTTATTTAATAATGCTTCATGTATTTGTACACTTGTGTTTTTATATATTTCTATATAAAACCTAAATTGCAAATTAAATTATAAGTATTTCAGATTGAAAAATTATACGAATGATAATTGAAAGTTGTTAAAAATTTTTAATTTCAATAATTATACATTTATGGATTCTAATAATTCTTTAATAATTTCGAATAATTAATAACACAATAGGAATTTTGTGTTATAAATGTATCATTTTTGTACCCAAATTACAAAATGAAAACAATCGAATTGTTTACCTTTTAAATTTACAGTTGTTATCTATTGAAGAATTAGATTCAAACATTTATAAAATATTAGGAATACAGTAACTATTTAATGAATGAGTAGATTGTATTACTATAAATATTTTACTTTCTAATTGTTCACAACCGTTAATATGCTTCAATATTTTTTAACTATTTATTTATTAAAATAGTGGGCCAATATTTAACTAGTTTTTCTTTCATAACGTTGACGTATAGTTGTAATTTTATTTTTAAGAAGTGATGGTTATTTCTCTAATACAACACAGCGTAAACATTAAACATTGTTAATTGTAAATTTTAATTATTAAAAAGGAAAATACGAATACATCTCTATAAAAATGTATTTTTTATCAAAAATGAAAATTCAAAAATTAGACAATAGTGTAAAAACTAATAATATTTTATATGACCTATACACAATAATGGCGTGTTACTATTCATTTTAACGTTTTAATATATTTTCATCTTATAGTTGTAACATAATAGTCTCGTTTCGATGTATAAACTTATGTAACCATTTTATACTATGAAAAATTTGTTAAACAAGAAACACCATAACGTTGTTATACTAGAAAAACAAATTCTGTTTTATTAGAAGGATTAAACAATTCAATACTAGGTAGCCATTTGTAATATTGAAAACAGTATGTTTATGCCCATAAAAATAAATCCATTAACATCGTTTTTCAAATTATTAAGTTATAAAATAAATAATATGTATACAAATAAAATGTATATCTTAATTTAAATACATTTGGTAAAATTAATCTCAGCAAAATTGTATTATAAGAATTAGTTCTTAATAGTTACGAATAAATCCACTTCATATGTACAAAAATCTTATTAATATTACATATATTTATTAAATATTAAAATTTGTATGTTTTTTATTTACCGCTTAATGTTAATAATCAAAATTATCTTCATATATATAGCAAACAAAGGTTCTTAAGTAGTTCAGTGGCAGCTTCAAAATCAGCAACATCGGCTTCTTCATTTATACCCATACCAGAAATAGGTGGATATATATTTTCAATAGTCAAAACATGAAAATAAATATTTTTTTTCGTTAAACTTTTTTTGGTAGCCGTTTTTTTCATATTAATTTTACATTCAGCCGTTATTTTCATTAGGACATCGTATGGGTTGCTTATTAGTAAGTATTTACCATCACGATAAAAATGTTCAACGACCCTGTTTAGAGTATCAGTGCGTAACCATTCATTTTTCTCAAAAAGTAAATGATAAGTAGATGGTTGGTCAATAATATCTTTGTTGATCTTTGAATTTATTACTTCTACTTTGTCTAAGACTTCCATTGAAAGGTCAAACACATTTAACTTGGTTTTTGATTTCTGTAATATTAGTTTATTTACAATTTGAGATGCAACTAAATGTATGGCCTTTGTTTTTGTTTTGGCTGATGCCATTTCAATTATGTCACCTATACGACAACTAAAAACAAATTTCAAACCGTTTTGCGCTCCATGTGTTTCAATTAAATTATATTCAGGGTATTCCAGTTCATTTTGTAAACACATTTCATAAAGTTTTTCGACATAGTTTATATCGGCGCAATTATTAGATAAAGGCTTATATCGTCTAATACTATCTTTTTCTTGGGATTTATCAAAAATTATTTTCAGCATATTAAAAGCTGCATTATTTTTAGCGTTCTTTTTGGATTTTCCATTACCAGTAACTTCATGATCATTGAATTTTAGATTATATTCAAAGAGAGAATTGTGTTGAAAAACATTCTGTCGAATAAATTCAAATTTAACAAAAGTATTAGTTTTAGCAGCATACTCTTCCAAAATAACCACTGGGGGTTTGCTTTCTAATGCAAGCAAATCACTCCAACTTTCATTCATCTTCTGAAATAACAAATGTATAATTAAAATCAACGAAAAGATTAAATCCATTGCTTATTTTTAATGTATTTTTGTGACACGATGAAAATAAAGTGTAAGTATATATTAAATCGTGTTGAAATAGTTATAGACTTAATCACAAGATAAATAATTATTACCAACAGCAAAGGTGAAACAATAAACTATTAAACGACTTTTTTACTATAAAAAATAATATAATATAATTAAAACTATAATATTTAATAATAAATAATTATTATAAAATATTACTTCGTTACAATATCAAATAAAAATATTAAGATAAGTAATTTTTTTTTTTTGGATACGTAATATTTTTAAAATTTCAACAAATTATAAATATTAAACGATTTTATTTTAAAACAGACGTTAATTAAAAATTATAAATTAAAACGATAATAAACATAATTATTTCTTTATTTAACTTACATTTAAATTTAATTTTACTAATAGAATAAAGTAATTTTAGTATTCATTTGTTATAAGCAGGAACCAGATTACTTGGGTAATAAAAAGCGTTTATTAAAATGAAATTATTCTACATATATTTAAAGTTAATATTATTTTTAATTAAAAATGAACGAAGCAGATTTTTTAGGAAAATATTTGTTTACACATGTTTAGATATAATAGTGATTTAGAAGCATATTTATAAAATATCTATTGGTCTTCCAGTAATTGGTTGTTTCAATCAACTATAAAGGCATTCGTCTGTTAATAATATTTAAATGCGCTTAAACAGTATTTGACATTTTGAGTCAATATTTTTTCATCCAAAACTTCTTTAAAAAAATTTAATTTATAAAATATATGTCAATATTTTAATAGAAAATACTATATGATATGCATGTGACAAATACAATAAAAATAAAGGAAAAATAATTCAAATTGTCACATACAACAATTATACATTTGTAAACTAAAATAGTAGTTATTTTGAACAAAAATCATATTATCTTCTGTCAAATGTGTAATAACAATATGACTAGGCCATGCATATGTCTTTAAAATAAAAAAATATATAAAACATTTTACAGTGTATATATTGCGGTCAAAATGGTTTCTACATATTGAAGTTTCTAATAAATTTAAATGTATGTGCCGTGATTTATAATTTCTATTTGTTTTATGTGTCCCTTAGTAAGATATAGTTTTTTTTAATTCATCATACACAATAAAATGACTAATATACACATTTATTGAAGACATTTCTTTAAAGTTAAGGTGATAATCTCAGGTAAGAACCATACAGTCTACGAATTTCGTCATTAGTCAATATATATTTCCCATTTAAACTTAAAATAATCATAAATAATTATTAAGTTTCAAAATGCCATAGTAGTATAATTCTTTTCCACGATAGCCTTATTCGATTATCAAATAAAATAAACTTTTGAATTTCTTTAAAAATTAAATTAAGGTTTTTCATAGTTAATTCCTAAATAAATAAAATTTATCTTGATATTCGTTAATTTTTATCATATTTTTCCATTTAATACCTTATTTCTTTTGTATTTATATTATAAATAAATGGAAAAACGATATTTACAAAATTTCTAATCTTCAGTATTAAATTAAGATATCAATACACCCACTAAAGAAGAAACAAGATATCTAATACGAATGTTTAAATAAATCAAATAATAGTCTCAAATACTTTAACCAACAATTCCAACAAATGCTACACAACATGCACATTTGACCAGTTACTTCATAGGCCTACAACTCTTAGGCAATTTGTCAACACACTGATCACCAAACCCAATTGATGAACCAATCGTTGCCAATAATTACAATACATTTGTCGTTTGTTTTACACAAAACTATTAATGGACAAATTAAAAAATAAACGTTAACGTGATTCGAAAATAAATAACAGACGAACACCTATGGAACATAATGAACAACATAATCCAAATTGATATTCAATAAAATATTAATTGTTTTCTTGATATTTTATTATATCTACAGCGCCTTTACGTTAATTTAATAACACGGTACATCCTTGTACGGCTCCGTTTGAATTTGTTTAAAAATTAGATACGTTGTATAGCTTTGTCAATATTGTGTACATATAATATACATTATACTGTATATCCGAATGCAACAATATTTTGATTAGCATTTTGATCTAGTGTTTATACGCTTATAATATGTCAATTGTATAACAAAATACTGTTAACACAAGTGCCTAGGTTTGAAAACATTGATTTACTTACATTTTACGTAATAAACGATAATGTTGTTGATAAACTCGACACGTCAAACTGTTACCGATCCTTCAGAATAATTAATAATTAACTAGAAAACACTACTGACAAATTACGATTGATATTGTATAGTGTTTGAACACTATGAGGTCTTTATAGAAGATAAGGAAGACAGGTAACTACACTATTATATGAGCGCCACCTATTTGAACAACAAGACGATAACATTTATCACCTAATTCGGCTATTATAATATTTACCTCGTTATATTTTTATGTGATACACACGAAATGTGCACACACGATTAAAAATATCGAGCAAAAACTATTTTCGATATTTTAGATAATTCGGTAATTTTAAACCGGCCACAGTGGACTTTAACTAGCAAAAACATTTTAATTGTCCAGCGGAAGAACCACAAGTGGTTCTAAGAACGAAACAATCGCAACGTTCGATCCAACAACTTGTTGTCGTCGTTTTTCCGTTTCGATTTCGTCCGCGCATAGTCCTGACGATTCTTCTGTCATCCGCCTAAATAAATAAATAAAACAAATTTTAACGAAAATTTATCGTCCATTTTTTTTTATCCACATCCTACTCGAATATTCCCGCGTTCTTTGTTTTTTGTCTTCAATATTAACTATCAATTATAATCTAATCAAAATTTCTAAAGTTAAATTAATTCAAAGAGTATTACCCACTAGGCAATCAGGTCGCATAGTACATGGAGCGGTATACAGTCGAAATTGTCATTCGTATTATTATTATTGTTATTATAATTATTATTGTTATTATTATTACATGATATACTCGTGTACATTTCAACTAATATAAATTTATTGTAATAACTCAATAACTTTTATATCGTGTATAATATTAAAAATTTGATAGTTTTCCGTCATAACAATCGCTTTCTCATATATTATTTTTCATGTAACAAGTACGTTGTGTCAAACGGTTAAACGTTTTTGATTATTTACTTACGGAAAACTTTAGTTTGCGCGTACTAATCGAACCAACCAAGACCGTCAACAAAAAAAGCGACGGCTAATTGTTGCGAAGTTTACCGTTAATCACGAAGCGGCCTTCGTTTCTCGTCCGCGGTCACTGAACGACGTTGTGGCGGTATTCGGCTGACGGCGCTTTTTTTCCGTCCATCGACGGTTGGGACGCAATCGATCATCGAAATTTCGTAATCATTCCGATCGCCCAAAATCAAAAAAGGAAAAAAGAAAACTTTCGTGGTCTGTCCGTTGTCTCTGGCCGGCGACAGCCCTCAATCGAGAGATGATCATTTTGTCCAATAGCGGTCGTCTATCAAATGTATTTGCGCGGCGAATGTACCAACACTACCGCCCCCCTACTTATTAAATTGAAAGAGAATCAAAGTCGCGTATAAATCGTCGATCCGGCGGATGAGCTGTCCAAAGAAGTCCGTCAACTTTAACAACGGACGTAACCGAAGAACGACAACATGTGCATCGATTTGACAGTTTTCACACATCATACGCATTACCGAGGGTGGGTTGGGCCACGTAAAATGATGTAGCATTTCTGTGAGAAACTCTGGGGACCGGCGAAGGGTGTCAGATATCACGGCGGTTCAATCATTACATTCGTCGAATGTATAGAAACGGTGGCGGAGTAAGAAGAAAGACGGGGCGTGGTCGCGGGTCCGCGATAGGGAAGTCACCCGACTATAATAATAAAACTATAATAATACGGTACCCCGTCCAGATATCACGTATAACATATTAAAGCATAGGCGCCATAAAGAGGGTGCCAAGGGATGCGTTCGCACAAAGGGTATTTAAAAAAAGAAAATTGTGAAACGAGGAATAATAAAAACGAAATTCGAAAAACGTCTGGAAAAAATTTCTGGATTACGTCGTCAGTAAAATTGGTATCGTCTTTGAGTATTTTTCCACGAGCACTCTTCATACATAATCTAGACTGCCGATTATCTCACTCATATTTGCCCGATTTCAGGTCTTGACGTGCTAAAAGAATACTACAGGTTTTTAAATCGATCGATTTTCCTACAAAATTTACGAAAAGTATATATTATTCTGACGCTATGTTTCAAATTTGAACATTTCGAGCGTCCAGAGGTCATCCTTCGGAACACGCCCCAATTATGAAACCGGTAAATCCGGGACACGCGGCAACCCTCGGTAGAAAACGATTTTCTTAATTATTGACCGTAGATACGTAATCGTAACAACTGTATAGTATATTCTTAAACATACGTCCTATACATGAACACGTAAGGGCGGCCTATCGTTTTAATCGACGGCGATTAATAATAAAATTCTCATTTCCGCGTTCTATGCCGAACAGACGCCGAATTATTCTTATAGCATGTATTATAGAAATTAGAAAACTTCGGGCGCTAGTGTTCATATCGCGTACACTGTCCGTTCTAACGCACCCCTATTTGAAATACTGACGCGTATGGAAAAATTCATTATTCGTATATTAACTTTTTTTACGGTTGTTTTTTTATAATTGCCTACCTACTACGTACTATCGTACAGCGTATTTTTCAGACGTATTATCGTTTGTTCCTATTCGACGGCAATAACATTCCGTAATGCGGTCGGCACCAAGGTCCATTATCGTAATTATTAACGTTTATTAGGCTTTGTTTGTCGGGAGGCCTAATGTCCCTAACGAATCTACAATGACAATAAAATTCGTACGATTTTCTTTTCCAACGCAGCAACATTTCAATAATTATTTTCCATTGTTGTCCACCAGGTAATGTCCGACATAATGACATACGAAAATAAAAAAAATTTTCACAACATGTACATTTTGTAACAATAAAATACATATTAAAAGAGAAATTATATTACGAAGCCGACGTCAAGAACAAGTGAAACGATGTTAAGTGACGACGGAACAGGACTTGAGGTTTAATATGATATCGGAGGAATGGTTGCCTAAAAAACGTTCATCTGATAGAGGATAAAAAGGGGCAATCGAAAAGGATATGACTAAGGCTATATACAATCTAGTTGGAATTCAAAGTATAAAAGACGAGTCATGAGAGAAATGATAGATAGTAGTTCTCGTACAATACATCGGACCGACCAAAATAATTGAAATCGGATGAATGGGAGACGTATAAGACGATTACATCTATATAATAAAAACCAACACACAAACAAAAAAACGGAAAACTCGAAAAATGGTTGAAAATCACTTTAGAGTGCGTGTCGCACGTTCAGAAGCCCGAAGCGAACCAATGGTACCCCCACCGACCGACCGTCATCGTCAGGTGGGGGACTAGTAAACGACTACGATTGATAAAGTCCGATAGTGGTAAAAGTCGAGTAAAACAATCGATAACAAAATATACGTTCTTTGTATCAAGATTTTTTTTGTTATCCTGTGCTGTTAGTGCTGTTTGTGCTGTTCATTGGTTTTGTTCTTCCGACACTCATTTACGGTGATCACAACAAAACCGCAACTGTTTATCATTCAATTACCACTCGAGAAAGCTAACGAAGTGAGTATTTTTGCCTATAGTATTTGTTTCGACAAACGTTTGGAAAAGTTCTTGACAGCTTTTCTCGTCTCCATAATAATTTTGTTATCGGTTACGAATTATTCGATATTTATAATATTAACGACGAACGACCGAGTTTGTAATTAATTTTTATAGTTGAGAATAAAAAAGTGAAAATTAAAATAAACTTGGAAACATTTATTATAAACGTATTACACCTTCGAAAATATTTCTGTTTTTTTCACTCGTAGTGTCTAAGCCAAGACGGTCGTCGTTTTTTATTGATACACATAGACACAGCCGTTTTCGTAGTTATTTTTATGGATTATTTTACCATGACTGCTTTCGATTGGGAATTAAATGGAATTCGATACGTCACTATTAACTAGCGTTACTTTACTAATTGGTTTTCGTAATTTGAGCATGTTCAGACGTACCCTAATCGTCAGAACCATAATTTCTGTCTGGGGTTTTTAATTTTCGTGATATTAATTTACATATTGACCGTCATATTTATGTTTTACACAGTTATCGTTATGTATTTAGCCAATATTAAGACGATGAAGGTTTGCGGCGAGCTGATGTGTTCCGCGTACGAATTGTGCATGCCGCATGATTTACAATGCTACCCTTGTGACAGTTATTGCGATGACAAATCGCGCAACTTTGATAAATTTTATTGTCAACGCCAGTGCCAAGGTAAACGGTCATTGCCTTTTTATTCTTCATATTGCTCGCTGTTAATAATTATAATAAAACGCCGACAAAATCAAAAACTAGTAATATAATATTCGGTGTTCGTCTTATTTATAAATAATTGTTATTTTCTCGCGCAGATTACATTGTCGATAAGATGAATGGCAGTGGTAAGTTAATTCATTATTAAATACCGTCGTTTTATTGTCGAATAAATTGTTTTTTGTTATTTAAATCGAGTAATTTGTTTTTTATTTTTTGTTACAAAATGACGCAGTAGGATTAATTAATGTCCATTCGTTATTTTCTGTACTTTGTTTCGCCATCCTCGTGATCGCTGTGGTGAAGATTATCCAGGTAAAAATACGTTTAATATTATTACGATAGTATTTACAAAATATATTTTAAAATACCACGGGATTAGACTTTTGTAATTACTCCGTTTTTTTTTGTATATTTTATAAATTACAAAGTTTTTATTTCCTTTACCCAAACGTTCAAGTGTACAAAATTTACTCTTATCAAAATATTCATTATAAATAAATAAGTATATCGATTTTACGTTTCGAAAACGTATTTTTGATATAATTTCAAAACGAGTTTTATGGATTAACACCGTGTATTTTTATTATCATTCAGTTCATAAACAAAAAGGACGAGGATACTGAGGCCGTGAACGAAGACTTGATAATCGTGAAGTTTGAGAATACATCATTGGGTGAGGACATGATGATTACTACGGCCATCAACAAGGAAAACGATAAAAACCAACTGCCTAGTGAACGTTCCAATATTTTTAATTAAATGATTACTACGCTTTTAATCAATACTAACTACAACATTTTTTTTCTTATATAATATTCACAATTATTATAAATATTTTATTAAATAGCTACAATACTATTTCTCTATAAACTATTGCTTATAATAATGCTATATGCTTGTAATAATAATTTGAATTATCAAACGTTAATTTTTCGTGTCTCCTTCCATATGAACATTTCCAGCCAAATGACTGTCCATACCAAAATGCGTTTTGTGTTTACAATTAATTTGGTCGAGGTTGTATAATTTAAGGTCGCCAAATAATAATATCATCGTCGGACGACGTATTTATAATATAAGTCAACGAGTGTTGGTAAGCGATAAATATTTATAAAACAAACGGGTTCGATTGTCCAACGTGTCTTATTATGTGGCATAAAGTGTTTTGGTGCAAATCAAATGACTCGATTTGTTTGTGAACGAGATTACTCAATAAAGTATATTATCGTTAATAATGATTGATCGTTTTTTTTTTTATTTAAAAAGCTATATACAAGCAATACATTTAAGCTTAACATTTAAAAGTGGTAAAGAACAATAGTTATAGAATTATAATAGTACTAAGAAAAGAAAAAGAAAGATCAAATGATGAAGCCGGAAGAAGTGAGTAAAGAGATAAGATTAGATATAATGAACAGATAAAAAGAATTTAATATGTTAGAAGGGGAGCTGTCGATATTATTGTCGACCAAGAAGGAAACAAAAGAGGACCTACAACGAGACGATCTGGGGCAATTTAAAAAAATGTAGGATCATTCGTATAATGTAATTATTTATAAAATGTAATAGGTTCCATTAATTTTTGTATAGTAAACATTCAGTTAGGAACCTTAAATTATTCTTTAATTATTCACTTGTAACGTTATTTTAATTAAACACGTTTGCTCATAAAATTTATAAATTGTATTCACTATTTTATGATAAATCACGGTTAGTAATCATTAATCATTATAATTATTTTCAATTCAACAGGCTGCAATTGAAGCTTGCTATAAAAACCGACATTTTTTGTGTAGACCTCGATTTTTGGTCTAATACGTTTAATAATATATACGTGACGACCGATCACGTATACGTTATCAATTGTGGAATTTGATCTATGTTTGTTTTTTCATTTTGTTCTTTGTCGACGTATTATCTTTTTGAGTCGATAAAGTTCGAGACTTTTAGATCTAACGAACAGTACGAAACTACACAAAATAGAAAAATGTTATAGAATTATATAAATATTTGAAAATTATGGTACGCCGCACGTACGAAACACGCATGATTAAACATGTTCTCATCGTATAAACGGAAACTGATATCTATTATTTTATCATAATAGCTAATTAATTTATAATTAAATAGGTATAACTAAGTAAATATTTATTAGGTTTAATCGCCACTGATGTTAATGTATTTTAAGGCATTGTTGCCATTAAGGATAGTCATTTTGTAAAAACCATTTATGTAAATATTGTTTTTTCAATAAATGATGGCGACTCACTGGTCCGAAGTACAGTCTTCAGGCATTCCGGAGCCAGTGAGGGTATTACTGATACTACATTTAAAAAAAAGACATTGTTGCCATTTCGATACTAAAATATACATTACCGGGTCAAAGTGTACATTACCTGAACAATGTGAATAAACTTAAAAATTAAGATATATTATCAACTTTTACGTCTTCATATAATTACCATCTACAGTTATAGGTATCATTCATTTTCCTATTCTGTCACGACTTCATATTTCTTTGTTGGTTTTACGTCAGTTTTATTTTCTAACTATAATTTTTTGCAATAATTTATAATTTTGTCATATTTAAATTTGTTTAGAACAATATTATTTACTTTTTTATTCAATAATTCGACTACAACATTTGTTAAACTTGTATTCTATTTTTATAAAAATAAGTACACTTAAACATCATGTTGGATATTGCGCGTAAAAGGCAGCAGATAAGGCGTTTGTGTATGCGTGAAAAGTGGTCTGCACAAATTAAAAGTTACGAGATGATCGAAATTATTGATTATTATTAAAACGCGATATGGATTATGCGAGTAGACTTATACAGTGTCAACGTGAAAGTTGTTTTTGAGTAAATTTATCGACACGATACCTTTTTTAAAAATAAAATATATTCTTATTCGAATAAATAATGAAACATTTTGCAAAAAAGTATGACACGTTATTAAAATACTATTACAAAATATCATCTTCCATAAACACATTTAATAAAAAAATATATCTAATAAGTTACATAAAATATTTTGTACGGAATATTTCTTATTTCTTAATTTAGTTCGCGTTGCTCGGGGCTATGCTCACTTTGTCCGAACTTTAACCTTTATATATATACACACATGTAAACGTGTACATACGCCAATTTATTACGCCTTAAAATATATTCTTTCTGATATCGTCGTGGTAACAATTTTTATAATATATCCCCAATGGTCAATAACTTTTTCGATCTGAAAACGGAACAAAAATAATTTAAAAGTTTTAGAATTCCGTAACGAACAAACTAGAAAATTATAAGCTACTTAATTAAAGTAATTAAGTAATTAAACCCGTTTAATATTACTACATTATCTATTTGAAGTTTGGCATTAAATATAATACCCAAGCAAAGAAGGAATTATGTGCATTGCTTAGTGATTATAAACATTACACGTGGGTAATACAATATACCGAATTATCCACAATGCCAATAACATATATATCTTCTTCTTCTACTTGGTTTCTTACGGACCATTTGGGTCCATACGCCCTCATAGATATATCTTTATCATTTGTTAGTAATCTATAATATAACACGCTCATAAGAAGACTATAAATATCGAACGAATAAATAGAAACAAATTTAAATTGTGTCAGACAACACATAATATTATATTAAAAATTTCGTTTAAAATAGTTGCCATATTAATATTTGTATTTCTCGTCTTTTTAAATTTACGTATCACAACGGATAAACTCACTGCCCAAGGTGTTTTTTAGCTAAATAGAAAAAATACGTATACACTTTATATATAAAATCATCTTTATAATCCATAATTGAAATAGATAAGACACAAAACATTAATTATCAGATATATATATATATATGTTTGGCAGTAGTATCGAATCACACGTAATCATCATACAAACATCGTAATGCTGTTACACAATATTATTTGTGGTTCCGTATATATTAGTATTTTACCTGTCTAAACAAAAAATAAAAAAGTCTAAGACTATTCACTAATACACCATTACAGACACTCGGTATGTAAAAGTTTTACTTAATTTTAAATTTACTTAACCAAATTAATTTATATTATGCTTATTATACACTATATATATATATAGTATATATTTCGTTTCTTTGTTAATATTTCAAAATACTTTACAATTATTTATTTCTACAATTTGTATATGCACGATTTTTTTTAATTCAATCTTTTTTGGGCCAAATACATCGTTTGAAAATACAATAATTCAAAAATGAATATAATTCTTTAATCGTAAGCTTAAAAATTCAATATATGTGCGTATGCCATCACAGTTAAAATAACATGTTACCAGTGAAATATTCGATTGTTCATCAAATATTTCTATTATATGACCAACGAATTAAGTTTTCATTTTATAATAATCAATGGTTAGACTACAGCAATTTCGTTAAAATTATTTTACGTCGATTTAGTGTTACTTACGTTATACATTATGTGTATTAATTGTATATCTCAAATGTTTTATTGTTGTACATATTACAATAAGGCACTGTTTTTAATATTGATCTACATATTAACGTAATTATTAATGTTCCTTAAGCATTCAACTGCAGCATCTGCGATTTCCCTGTTGGTCGAAGTCATACAATCCTTTGCAAACTTAAACATGAAAATTGTTTTTAATGTTAAGTAGATCTTTAAATAGTTACAGAAAAACGTTTACTCACTGAAATAAATCGCGGGAAGTTCATTATATCACAATTTAACGGATAGTTAGATAATCCATTTAATGCAATTACGACGTTTTCCCTAACAATCTGATGTTCGGATTCGATGTATTTTAATAACAAGCCTACTGCATTTTGGCAACTCAGTCTTTTCGCAATCTCTTTCGATGTACAACATTTGCCTAAAGCTCTACAGAGATTTACTCTTAAGTTTACGTGATCCTGTAAACAAAAAATATCGCATATTGGTAAATTGTTTGATAGTGGTCATTCTGTTTTATATAGTTGTATAATAATGCACATACTTTAGTTACTAGATTTACTAAATTTTCGATAGCTCCCTCGTTGATCAGTATATTAAAATTTTCATCGAATAAGACAATTACTTCAATAAGTGAACAAACTGCTGCTACAACATCCATATTTTCATGCGTCAATAGGTCTACCACATCGCAAATCGCTCCGTACATCCCTTTAAGGATGTTCACCGGCAACTAAATATGAAATAATATTATTACGAAAATTGTCATTAATATTATTAATCGAAAAAATTATCTACCGGTGTATTCTTGATGATCTCGGTCAGACATTGAACAGCGGCAATAATCATTCCCGGTTCATAGAAATCTTGGTAATCGGACCAATTGGTTATGTCCCAAGACGCTAGGAACATGAAAACCAATTGAAAACCGTCGATCGCGTTGATCAATTTTAAACATTCTGGATCGCACGATGCTATACTCAGGACGTTGAAAACATGAGTTAATATTATGCTGTGCATACTCGTCTGCAGAATGTCTAAAAGTTTCGGTAAAATTGCGTCTTTTAATCGAGGTTGCATGTTCTCGGACTTCCATAGTTCGGATAATGTGCCGATCGCATAGCCGACAACGCAGTCATCCAATTCATACGATAGCAAATCATTCAAATAAGTCACAACTGCGCTATCTTTTTCTATTATTTGTCTACATTGGATGTTCAAAGAACCCTTCCATAACATTTTCATGATCGAAATCATTATAATTGGTTCTTGACTTAATAAAATAAAACAAATTATGATTATTAAATACTCACACATTCAGTGGCGTATATAAATTTGATTTCAGGAAGAGCTTGCTTTACAAGCCTAAATATCCATTTCTATACGCCACTGACAATATATATTTGTAGTAAATAACCGATGTTTTATTTCTAAACTAAACGAACATTTCGGTAGATATTATTATTCCTTAATTTCTCGTGAAAAATTTAAATACACAAATAAAATTGATACTTTACTCAAATTTTTTGATAGCTTTGAATAAAACTTCCATTCCTTTATGGTTCAAAAGTACATCGTATACACTAAAATCATCGTCAAATATGAACAGTATAGTTTCAGACGCGGTCAACACCAATTTTATAGTATTGCTTTGTATAAATTGCATGATTTGCGGCAAAATGTTTAACTCTTTCAGGAGAGTTTTGTGGAGTACGTTCATTTTTTGACCAAGAACGTTTGAACTCGGGCGACAACAATTTGACACTAAACCCATTATGGACGCTTGTATGTCGATGTGTTTTATTTGCGATAGTTGTGGTAAGAACTCTATTGTAAATCCCGTATTCCTATTTGGAATACAAATAAAATACGTTCTCGTTATGTTTACTTATGATAGTTACGACAACGGCATCAAATACAAATTCCTTTCGTTTGTATATTTATTATATACCATAAAGCTTCTTGACTTTTCGAGGATCTGCATAAAAATTCTAAAATCATGGAACAATTGCTCATCAAACACGCCATAGTTTGATTTATTTCATTCAAATTTTTCATTTCGATAGAAAATATATCTTTCGATTTTCTCATTATATCTACCTTAAAACACACACACGCACACATACACACGCGCACGCAAACACAAACGCATATATAGTGATTACATTGTTACACATTTAAAATAATGATCGTGCCTACTATGATCGGAATGCCACCGCATAATCGTATAAGCTTTCTGCCTTTTCTTATTTTTGATATGTTATATAATGTTTTTATGGCCAAATAATGGAGATAGATATTTTTGTAAAACAATAATATATTTATCAACGGTTTTATTGCGCCTAAATTACATAACGAGCATTGGCTTGCATACTCTATAGACATGTCCTGTATGATAATTAAAGCTATTTTCTAAAATATATTAACAAATTATTATAATCGGAAAAATTCATAAAATATAATATGTATTTTTCTACCACACAATCGTCATCGTCTTTGCATTCTAACATATTAATGAATACTTCAAAGCCGTTTAATGTAATGAACATATTCTGGAAACACTCATCCGTCAGTTTATATTCCTTTAATTTATATAATGTTCTTCGAGTACTAGTTGGATTGACATTCTATGATCAGAAAGAAATTTTAGTTTCAACATATTGAATCAAATATTGTTTAATTATCATTGTACATCTCAAGCCATTTTAAAGTATTTAAATAATATTAATAGAAACATAAGTACACCTATAAAGACACCCCATCAAAAATATTTTACACGCCTTTAAAAATAGAATTAATAATATTAAATATTTATCGAAGGAACAGAGTTAATGTTTATAAATAAAGTTCCTATCTTTTATAGAGGTTATTGATCGTATTACATACTTCAAAATTTTAAATACTGTTTAGTTCTAAATAAATAAATAAATAAATAAATATAATTTTAATATTCGAACGTCGTATATACAAACATATATCGATTAATATTTCATATGACACAGACAAGAAATCAAAAATCAAAATTCAAGCGTCATAAAAAACAAAAATAAATTCAAATTTAATTTCGATAGTAATACAGTAGAGAATATGGGACAATACTTAGTAACTATTTACAAAAAGAAAATTATCTTACTAGTAAAAGATAAAAACATTATAAGTAACAGTTTTTCACCTTAATAACTTCGAATAACGATTTTAGCAAATTAAAATCAGATTTTCGGATCTCTTCCATCAATAACGGATTATACCATCTTTTTTCTTCAATTTCATTTATAGTTACACTATCACTAGAACTATAATCTACATCATCGGTCGGAGTTACATCGATTTGTGGCTTAATATCGGTCTAGAAATGAACAAGTTTTTGTACAGTAGTTTATCTTATTGTTATTTAAACAATAACGAATTATTTTTCGAAATAAATTGTAAACTATATAGTTAATAATAACGACTTCAAACATCAATTTTACAACTTTTTCATTTGTATTTATTTATAATACATAATAAGCATCTACGACGGTTATTATTTGCATTAACGTATTTTATAATTCATTATTCATTTCTATACTAAATTAAAATATAATATGTATATTTGTTTCAAAAAAAAATTTATTTATAACATTTTGGGTTAATATTAAATATATTAAATGTAGTTTATTTAATTTCACTTGTACGTCATCGTCATCGTCAAACGTGAACAGTGATTCATTTTCATCGTCATTAGTTTCATATTTTTCTTGCCATTTACTTCTACTTTCTAAATTTGTAGAAACTTTCAATAGAACAAAAACTTCTTCTGCTGGCAATTCAATTTTTCCCTCTTCCATGATATATTTTTTCAGCGAATTTTTTTCTTATTTAAATATTCTTAAATCAAATAGATATATTTATTTATTTTATGTATCATTAAGTTGCTAGTCATTTAAAATTATAAACCTACACAACTTTTTATTATTTTTATTATTGATAAAAATTTAAATAGTAGACGATTTAACAAATTTGGGTCATTGTAAAATATTTTTCTATATGTTTTTAAATCTTTCAAAATAAGTACATTTTGATGTACTTAAACCTTTTATTTAGGACAGTAAAATATGTTTCTAAAACCAAGTATTGTCTTCGTAAAATAAGTACGTCTACCATACACATAGCTCATCCAAAAATATAAATTATTTATTGAAATTGGGTATGAAAATTAGATGAAAAAATGATAAATATTATAGAAATAGTATTCGATTTTAACGATCTATTAAATATTATAAATTACTTATAATATAATATTGTTGTTTCGTTTTTGGCAAATGACCGTAGAACACAAATATATTGTACACCATATGGCCTTATATAAATCATCGATACGTTATGATACGTTCAAAAAAATACATATTTTCCGGTGTAGCTTTCGCAATATTTTATAAAATGGTACGTACACCACTATATATGAATATCAAAAGCCACATGTGTGTATTACAGGTAGCGGTTTCAATATTATCTTACCATTATTATCATTACTACGTTTTTCAGGAAATTTTTACAAACTCATCGGAAGCTCCCCACATGTTAATTCACATTCGAAAAATGCCTCAATTATCGCCGTTAATTTTACGCAATACATATGGTTAACTTGGAACTTATTGTCGTATTCGACATTTATTACGTCTCATCTGGTAATTTTAATATCTTGACAAACGATAATGACTTCTCCAAATAATTACGGCATATTTATGACTACGTAACAAATGCAATTATTAGCCAGCGAAAAATGGCGGACACAAAATATTTCTCCATTTCCGGAGTTTATGCATTTTTAAATAAGTCGTAGGTTTTCTATAATACAATACGTACAGTGACCGCGTCAATATCTCACCTCGTAATTTTATGTACCAATGCCTACGAAAAGTAACGTTTTGGCTTTATATTCCTAAAATAAACACAATAGATATTTATTAGTAATCATCGAGATAATTACGTTCAAATTAATCGAATCAAAATTATTTTAACTTTTACTTCACTTTACAATTACGTCAAATTGACCCGCTAATTTTAATTAAACGCTTTCATCGTAAAAAAGATATCTTGTAATCATACAGTATTATCGCATCATCATCTAGTCCAATTTATTTCCTTCTTTTTTCAAAATTTTCTTTCGGTTTTACATTTAAGGCTTTTATGATCACATTTTAAAGCAACAGCTCCGGACCCATAGCACTTCTGATTACTCCTCGCGACCTATATTGTCTAATATTTAAAATAATTAATAATAATTCGATCGATTATACTTAATGTATTTACGTTGCGTGTGTATGTTTTAGATTAGAATGTGGGATGTGTGAGTAGTAAATCGTCATTAATTGGTGTGATTCCCCTGTTCCACTCTTATCCTGTAGGAACATTGACGACATAGTATGAAGAAGAACTTGGCTTGTACTCACACAAGCTCTAATGTTCTTCCGCGCCAGTGAATAAAATTATCTATCGCGATTATTTTCGCTAAAGTGGCTTTAAAGTGGTAAAAAAACAACGTTTGGATACTTGCACGGCTGATGTTTTTGCTCGTAGTAAAAAATTATGTTTTAATGATTCTCCACTCGACATATATTTTACCACATTTTTAACAATTGATTAAATTCGTTCGATCCTTTTTAAATATATAATATAAGTCTCCAACTACAGAATGATATATTAAAATACATAAATGTTACGGTATGAGGATCTGACCTTGATAATTGTTATTTTAAACGAGTAATTAAAAAGAAACCAATTATTTAAAATTTTATAATTTTGTGTGGTACGAAATCATTGTAACGAAAAATAACTATTAGTTAATTGAAACTTTTTTTTTATATACACTGGCATTGTCAATATTAAATAACGTAAGCCAAGTGAATCTGTTTAACAATTCTCCGTAAAACCTATGGAATTGATGGCAATTATAAAACTATATATATCATATATTCTGTAGTAATGGAATCAATAAAAGTACATCGAACCACCCATTATGACGATGTGCTACAGCGAGGGGTTTCATTCAGAGAACCGCGACGAGTGGGCGTCTGGACGGACCCTATATAACTTTTCTCGGACAAGGAGAATCTCGACAGTTCAAGTTTGGACGTCGAACACGCATCATTACTAAAACAACACTGCACACTTAAAATACCGCAAGATAATACTAAAATTTGGAAAAAAAACGTCAAAGAAAAAATAAGACGATAAAACCGTAAGTAATTTATTAATATTGGAAATATTACACGCTTGTCTTCCTAGTATTATTATGCTATTATAATTTTAGATTTCGGACCGAATTATACATTGGTTATTTTTTCTGTGATCACTTTTATTATTATAACACAGACGTCTCGATTTTTAAGTTCGACCCCACTCTACGGTAATAAATCGTATCTAATCTACGATACTTTAATCGAAAAGTTTTTCAAATTTCTCAAAAGTGTTTTTTAATGCGCGCGGAAAAGCCTTTAAAAAAATTACGAAAACCTATAGACATATAATACTTTTACCAAAATTAATTTAGTTTTGTTCTCAAATTATTTCAGAAATAATATTTTCAAACGTTTAATAATATTACCGGTTATTAATTTTAAAAATATACGTACATAATAAATTGTTTAAAATAATTCGATCAATTTTAAGCTAAGAGCGGCTATTTCAAAAATTCAAAAATGTTTCATTGTTTTATATTTAAAAACAATTAAAAATTTTTATTTTTATTTTACGACCCAAGTCCTAAAAATAGAACACATATGTTAATCACGTAGATATTAACAAAATTTAAAATTCACGATTATTTTTTTGAGCATTTTGTTCGACAATTATGTGAATTGAGTAATTGTTATGTAAAATGACGAATTTTTTTCAATTTTTTCAGAGGTAATTTTCGTATTTAAGAGTTGAAAATTTAATACAAAGTTAAAGATACGTTTTCTTATATAATTTCAAAATACATAAAAATTGATTTAATCACAAAATGTTATATGATTACACATGTGAACTTCATTATTTTTATACGTTATTACATAGATATATTATAATAAAATCGAACCAAGCCATTAATCTTAATTTTTATTGAACCGACATCGGTCGATTTTATTTAAAAACAGTCACGTCTCTCTACCTTTTTATTATTCCAAATTACATTTTCTTCCACACTAAATCCACTTAATCCACTATAAATGTCTTATACATATATATTTTATATGTATGTTTATACATAACACACGCGTGCGCTCATACACACATACATTTATATATATATAAAATGTTCATAGAACTTTACACAAAGTATTTATATTATTTAAATTACATCGTGTTACATGATTTACAATTTTTGGTAGATTTAATAATGTGGTAAATAATTTCTTAATATAACAAAAAAAAAATGTCGAAGTGTACAATTTTTACGAAATAACTCCATTTCTCGATACATCTATCGAAAGATTTTTCACTACAATTTAAACTATAGGTATTCATATAACGTAAACCTTTTTTTAATAATAAAAACAAATTAAATACTTATTTCATCAAACAAAAAATATTTTATTCTTTATAACATATTAATACAAAATTGAAAGGTAATAAACAAATAAAAAATCAAATGAGCTATTTTTCGAGTAAATAAAATAATTATATACGAAAGAATATATTTTGCCTTGAAATAAATTTCATATTCAGTGCGGTTTACTGCTATTCGTTTCTCTGATGTTTATGGGTATTATAATATGTTTACATAGAAAGTCATAAAAGTGACACTTTAATTTCGTAATACAAAAATTTTATAAAAAATAGTATATTTAAATTAATATTATGAAAATTACAGGAAAAGTAAAAAAGTGTGACAAATTTAATATGAAGTGCATATCGTATACAAATTCTGTGTACGATTTGCTATCTGAAATTATAATTAACGAGTATATACTATATAATATGTAGCGATCGGACTACTTTTACTAAAAATAGTTAGTAGATTAACTAAAAATGTATAATAAAACCGATATCATTTTCTCATAATCTAGAATGTTAAATAAAATTCAAAACCCAATTTACATGGATATATATTATAATCCATTGTTTTTTTTATTAATATTATACATTTTACACTATATGAATATTTTTCAATGTCCATATGCCGTATATCAAACAAAAACGATTAAATTATAATTATGTTGACGAGAAAACCAATTGCTATATTTATTGTATACTTTATTATTATATTGTATTAATAATATTCATCGTTCACGAAATAAGTGTCCATTTTATGAAATATTATCATTAATATAATAAAAGGAAAGTATTTTTACGATATTAAATTAATCTTATCAAAAATAAAATTTCGTATAAAATAAAAATGGTCTTCGTTTTTATGAATCACGAAAAAGTTAAAGCACGGATCGAAATAATTTATTTAAAGTCGAACCTCTTTCAAATATAAAAACAATCGTCGGGTTATGTATATTTATATAAAATATTATATAGCTTCGAAAAGGCAAATAAATTGTTTATATTTGAATACTATATTATAGTCATTTTTACATATATATATATCCATCACATCACGTATATTTTATTTGTGACTATTAATTACATTCTATCAAAAAATATAACTCGTGTAACAGCGTGTTATGTTAACAAAATTATTATTAATATCTGGGAAACATATTATTTCGTTCATTCTATTAACTTTCGCTAATGATTATTTTCAAAATTAATATTTAATATCGGGTGACCGAGCTTTGTTCGGTATTTTTTTTTAAACATGGATAAAGCGACGTTTTCTAAAAATGAAACCTAGCTAGATCGATGAATCGCCCTCGAAACCTTCTGCATACTAAATTTCATGAAAATCGTTAAAGCTGTTTCGGAAATTTATATATATATATACAAGAATTGCTCATTTAAAGGTATTAGATAAATTATAAACTAATAGCTATGTATTATTTAACAAGTTTCAACAATTTACTTCGAGTATTTAAATTTAAATTTAAAAAAAAAACTGGAAAATTATTTTAACAGTGATTAGTAAATCAAAAGTTTAAATATTTGTCAAAATAGTCCTAGATCAGGAATGTTGATTTCTAAAAGCTGTCTTGTTGGACAGAATAGATATAGAAAACGTAAAATAAAATATTTCGCCTCGAGTATTTCTTAATTTTTATAAAATATTCTAACTTGCTTTAACATTTTCCATTAGTTAGGAAGGAGTATTTTAGCGACAAAGAATATTGGAAAATAGTTAAGAACATCTATGGAAGAAATAAGCCCACTTTCAATATACATAGAAAAAATTAAAAATAGAACAAATATATTTTTAAGAACAAGTAATTGGAAAATAAAGTTACACTAATATTGTTTAATTAATATTAAATTCGTCCTTCCGACATCCGGCTTTTATTTCCTACTAGGGGAAATGTATCACACGCTTGTTATCTCTAACTCTCTAAAATGAAATGCATTAACAAAGACTAAAGTTGTTTTAGTAAAATAATGGTTTTTGCTGCAATTAAAAATAAAACGATAGCATTAAAAATATTTTTTATATAAGATATTTATTTAAATATACTTATGGTATAGCAAAACATTATAAAAAAGTTCGTGGGTTGTAAACTTGTTAAGGGTGTAAAGACGAAGCGAATATATTTATATTCGCTAAATATGCCGAATATTTTAAAATATTTTTGTTTAATTTTTTTGTAACACTTAGATGAATTTACCCGTTGTTGTGCTTACAACCGTGGCCATGTGTCTAGCGTGGTCCATAGCTGCGTTCGGGCCGCATACCGTTAACCAGTTCAACGAACGACATCAGGCGCAACAAATGAACCGGCACAGCGTGTGGTCAGATGATTCCCCGACGATTATGCCGTCGCCCAACGGAGTTCGCAGCGGCGCCATTACAGCGAGTAAACACTACCCAATGACGACGAGCCGGTATCAGGCGACAAATGTCGGGAACGGGCGATTGTTTTCGGAGGACGACTATTACGATACGGACGCCATTGCGAATCCCTCGCGATTGCACGATCGTTTAGACGATTACCCTACGATCGAGTACCCGATTTACAATGCAGATGATTACTACCCCGTGACTGATTCGTATAATGAACCGTCGTACGAGGATGACACAATGGCGTATGACCGTGACGAACATAACGAACCGATCTCGTCAACGTACTACCCGATCAACAGGTACGCGTCGACTCCGGTAAACCGGTACGAGTCGACCAGATATCCGACCGACAGCTTACACAAGTTCCACGAGGTGTTCGTGCCGAACACCGTGTCACCGTCGAACGCGTTCAAGACAGCCAAAGAACGACAGCTCTACAATTTTTGGCAATTTCTGATCGACGGTGACGCGGAACGTTCGCGACAAACTTATGACGATGACGATAACGACAACTATGACTACGAAAATCCACAACAGCAACAACCGTCGTTCGAATCCGACATGATTTCGCTACTACACAAATATTATTTTCGGCCGACTACGCAGAAATTTATACAACAGCAACAACAGCGACAACCGGCTAAAGAACGAATGCCATTCGTGACACCGCCGCCGTTTTCGCCGTTGTCTCTGCCAGCGAAAATGTCGCAAGCGATACACCACAGCAACATTTACGAATTGTGGAAAAACGGCTCGCCATTAGTCAAGAAATCTAACATCGCGGCTAATGACTTGAAACGACTTACACCGTTACTAACAATGACGACCACATCATCGGACAACAACGACGTTCGACAATTGGAAAATCTTAAAACGGTATATGTGACCACTACGATGACCACCGCAGTACCACGCATAATGTATGGTAGAGGACAGCGAGAGTTCGTAATGCCCGGATTGGCAGACGATAAATTGAGTTTCAAGGACATTTTGAAGTTGATCGCCAAATACGATCAAAAATATTTCGACGGAAATGTTCCTCCTTACGATAAAGTAAGTATATTTCGGAAATTATTGTGTTCTTTAAAACAGCGCTTTACACCGAAAGTTAAGTACTCTCATTTTAGTTTCAGCCGTTCGAACGAAGTATTCAAACGAATTCTCGTTATGTTTTTATTCATATTTATATTCGACTAGGTATAAAGTAGTAAATATAGTACGATAGATTAAGGTTAACTAAAAGCAACTTATAAATAGGAAAACTACGTTTAATTCACTAAGGAATATAATCTTAATTATTTATAAAATGGTCTTCGATGATTATATATGTTTTTTCCTACAACTATGACGTCGAAGACAAAAAAATCGATACTAAATCGCAATAGCCGTTTAAATTTTTGAACGAGAGGAAAGATCGGAAATTTTCCAAGAATAGCTTGTATCATCGACGTCAAAAATAAAAATTTACTTTGCACCGTTGGTAATAAAACTATACTAATCCCTCGGTGAGACTTCTATAGATGCAAAATGATATGGAAACATATTGTTATAGTTTTATATTGCATATTATTTTGGCTTTTTTTATAGAATTATCATATAAACATATAATATATAACAAAACATACATACAAACATAATATTCGCGAGAAATGTAATTTTCCAATAATCATATTAAACAAAATAAAGGCGAAAAAATACAATACGTAATATTTTCGAAAAGATTTTCCTTATTTTTAAAACTCGAACATTCGATGGTTAACAGTCCATTCATTCTCAAGTTACACAGATACGACGTTAATGAACGATCGACAATATTGTAAACACACAGGAGCTAATATTTCAAAGTCAATTCAAACATGAGCTTCAATCGGGAAGCGTACTAAAAACACTAAAAGCATGACAAACATGTCACAGAAAAGAACGGGGTTAGCTCCACCACCGTCACAGAAATTATATATCAACAACAGAACCAAGAGGGTGACGGATAAAAGATGAAATATATTTTTAATAGATTAATCGTATATTTTCTATTCGTCGTTTGGCGGAAATTTATTTGATTAAGAAATTTAGGGTAATATAGGACTGAATATTTTTATCAGTCCAGGAAATGCATAATTAAATTAGCTTACGCGTTGAAATTTTCTATCAATATAGACAAATTATTTTATCAATTTCGTTCAGTAATAAATCGTATTACAATACTGATTTACATTTACACATTATTCGTAATATAATCAGTGGGTAAGAGAATAACTTCAATAAAATAGACATTTCCATTTTTCGATAAATCTACTCGTAATTTTATTCGCGTAAAAAAAATATAAACGTAAATGTATTCTTAAACATTCCAAGATCTCACCTTAAAATTATTTTTATCGTGGTTAAGAAACTGTTAGTTATAGAATTATAACTGAAAGAGAAAATTGGATTGAATTTATAGGGATTAATATAATTTAATTATATTTTTGAACTTAAATTGTCATATCCCTGTAAAGATACTTTCGCCCAAATGACACCCAAAAGCCGACTCAATGATACTTCGTGAATACAAAATAAAGTTAAAACGATCGATGACGTCTACAGAAGTTGACATTCAGATAATCGTAGTAGTTTTTCATTGTAGTCTGTTCGCGTTCGAACCCTCTTTACTACCGTTATACGTATTTATTACACGAAGGAAAATGTTTGCATTCTCGTATTCGCTCGAATGGCGCCCATACGTCGCCTGACAAAATTATATACTCGTAATAATATTTATAACTAAACGCAGTAAAAAGAAACGCGTTTATTTCTTAAATAATTTTACTTTGGAAATTTTTTTTTTAATTAACTGAGTTGAGTAAATATTCCAAAAATTCAATTTAATTGGGAATTAATTTAAGTATTCTTTTTAGTTTCTTCGTCACAGCCATAATTACATATATAATGAACAATAAACAAAATCAGACTACGTAGAAAATATAAATCATAACGTTTAGGTTTTTTGAGTTTAAACTAGGAATGTCGTATGTTCAAAGTTTGATAGAATATTAAAAGTTTTACGATTTATATCTTGATGTTCCAAAGGATGATCACGGGACGCTCGAATATCTCCGTTTTAAAATATTATTACAATAATACGAATTTTTGCTAATCTCGTAGAAAAATTAATCTATTTAAAATCGCTCTTAATAGTTTAATATATATATATATTGCCGGGTATATATTTTATTTATTTTTAATTATACAGTTTTATTTATTTTATACCTCTATTTTATTTTATATTTATTACGTATTTTATTTTGATATTCTTTTATATTTATTAGAAAACACGCCATTAGCCTAAATTTATGTATCCGCTCGGTAATCTTACATTAAAATGTCGAAGATACGAATTTCGATTAATATTAACGTGAAATCAATCTTTGTTTTCAGTTACATCAAGAGAACAAAAATGGTCATTAACTAATCGTGGAGATGAGAAAAACGATCGTCCATATAGGTAGAATAGGTTCACGACATTAATTTTTACAACGTCTATATTACTCATTAATTTATAAATAACTTTCGATTATATTATGTAATAGTAATAACGTTATCATAGATTTAATGTGTATAACAATTATCATATATTTCTATTTAATGTGTTCGTAGTGGCTATATAAATAAATATTACATACAACGTGTTTATATTTTATTTATGTAATAAGAATCAAGAAATTTAAATTCCTTATATTATACCAAATAATTATTTAAAAAAATATATATTATACTTGATCCAAGCAAAATGTATATTGGTTTTACAATGACGCGTTATTTTCATTTTACTTTTGTGAACACGAAAGTGTTATATTTCGTATAGTATAAATTCTTCGACTTATAAATTCGACACTACTTCCCAATAGAATATTGTATCTGATTTATATTATATTTTCTCGATAGTATTCTGACGCGCCGGAAAACTACCAAAAATATCAAAAATTCGATCGAATTGTCCACATATGTAAAGAAATATTATTTATATGACATCGTACGTGATACACAATTTAATATTATCTAAAATAACAGAAACGAAGATTTTAAAATTATGGGTTTAATGATTGTCAAATATCATAGATACATTAGGAGTATATGAAAAAAGAATATTGAAAATATAATAATAAGGACGCTGACGAATTTTACATGTGTATATATGCAAGTTATACGGCTTCAAATTGATACAAATTATTAATATAATAATAATATGATATACCTGTATACGATTTATTATGATGACCTTGGTTTAAAAACTAATTATCAAACTCTGCAATTTATCGATTGGTAAGTTAATATTTTTAATTACTGAATAACTTTGATTTATAAACCGTTAATTAAACAATTAATGTTTATGACGCTCAAATGCAAGAGAACTACATAGAAGTAATTATATAGCAACTATAATGGCAAAAGTTACAAAAAATACAAAAAATTAAATCAATGTTGTAAAATTATATATATAAATATATATTCGCGATCATATATACGTATATAATGTATAAAATACAAACATATGTATAACACACATACTTATATAATGTATAAATAATCGAACTATTACTAAAGTAATTAGCACTACTCAATTTCGGGCATTCACATCCTTGTACGTACCAATTATATAAGAAAAAATATATTCCACTGAATATTTTTTCGTGTTACTCTAAAACTCGAAATGATAATTATATTTATTTCATGTTTCATTATTGTTTTAAAATATTTCCGTCAAATCAGATCGATAAATAACCGAATATTTATTTATTACGTTAGGTATAATTTACCTATATGTATACTCATAAAATGTTTATTATTATAACTAAATTACAATTTTTTTTCATAAATTTCGACTCGTAATTATTTTGTTGACAGTAATATTTTAACCAATATACAATTACTTCATTCCGTGGACATTTTACGAAATTTAAATACAAATTAAATTTACTATATTTCAACTATACATAAAAAAGTTAACAAAAAATGGTTTTTAATAGACGTTAAAAATTTGTAATCCAACGCCTGTACAATAAATATCGTAATAATGTAACAAACACGGGTGAGTTTAAATTTAAACGATTAATTATTACATATAATTCGTAGCGTAATAAGCTACACGATATAAGTTGAATAATGTAATTATGTAAATATAACAATTATATATAAGTACGTTACGTAATATTATACGTATTCAGTCTTAACTAATTATTAATATTTAGAATCAAAACCATCAGGTATAGAGAGTTATTTTTGGGAAAGTAATTGTTTCCCAGTCACCGTTATTATTTTTAAACGCAAAAACGCAAAATACAATAATTATACGTTTTTAACGTTTTTGTTTTCAGTATACTGTTGTTCTTATTAATTTTTTTACAATTAATTCTCAACGAAACGCTTAGTCACGAAAATATTTTCTACGTTAAATTCGTTCACAAGAACAAATAAACGTATAGCGCCTTAATATATATGGTCAAATAAAATTTCTTTTCGGTTAAAATAGAAATACGATGTTTATATTATCATCTACAACACTCTTAAATAATGGAAGTGGTATTTACCGAGCATACACGTCCGGTGAATATTCAGCGTAGTATAACTTTTATTATCGGCGTAATGTGGTTCTAAGTATTAATTTTGTATACGTACATAAAACTGTGCGTGTGTCTGCGACGACGTTATGGGCGAGGTATAGCTCGTAAATAATGTTTGGTCAATAGTCCACAGATTATTAATTATTTACTATTTTTATATTTTCGCTTTTCCCAATTAGCGCGATTATGCAGTCACGACGTCTTTTGAACGTACTCCGTTTGGGTAACATCAATATACGTTCGGTTAATTCTATATTTTTGCTATATCTCATAATAAATCCTATAATTTAAATAAACGTGATCTCGTTGGTAGTAAATAATTTATTACGCGCGTGTACCTATACGTTGAGGCGTATGTAGCGCGTATTTCGATACTCCTATATAGCGAATAGCATTTGTTTTATTTTCCAACTATTACACAACTAAACGTTTAAACGCTTCGAGCGCAATTTTTTTGAGAATTTTCAAAAATATTTGTTTTAATTTACCCTTTCCATCGTACTATAATAAAACCGAACGAAAACGATAATTACGTATTTTGTTATTTAGATAAAAAGGTATATTCTACGATTTTCAACGCGTAGTAGATTATTTTTTGCATATAAACGCGTACATAATTGTTCAACAAAAATTATGAACGTTCAATTATAAATTGTAATACGAAAATTCACTTTTAAGAGAAAACAACTAATAAACAATTATACATTTCAAGTAACGACTTTAAACTAATAGAAATTATACGTTTTTTTTTTAAATATAAATTTAAAACGTTTTTAATTTCAACCCGTATATTTATGTAAATAGAAGTGCTCGTTATGACTTATTCCAGTCAATCCAAAGCCATACCGTTTATGTAAAATACCCCTTAAAGTTTATACATGAATGAGATTTATTCCAACATTTTCTATTATTATTCATTATTAATCACATTTCATTAAGTGATAAACCGATTTACTTTGTTAGTCAAATTTATTTGAATGGATATATCCAAAATTTGATATTTTAAAAACTAATACTCGTATTATACTCTTTAGTTGAACATAAATATAACAACCCCAAATCATTTAGATTTTGGTATACGTATCAATAGTGTAAATACGTACGTTAAGAAAATAAAGCTAATAAAAAACAACGTATTCGATTTCTGTTAACGGACATTTAGAATTTGTATATTTTTGAACATAGTCACGTTGAAAACAATAATGATTGATAATTAGAGTTCGGATATTTATACATTTTGAATAATTTAATTCGAATATACAAATATTTTTATAGTAGGCAAAAATAAAAGTATTATTTCTTAATATAATAACAAACTCTAGAATTAGAACTTGTTATGGAACATACGCATTTTAATATATTATAAATCTTTAAGTAGCAATCTTCAAAATATAACAAAGTTTAAATCAATTATAGATATTCGATTTTAAATACGTGAGGCATCGAACATATAATGTTCCGTTCAATGATCAAAAACGATTACGCGAAAATTAATCTCGTTAGTACTATTTTACGACCATGATTGTAATATTATAAATCAATATGATTTGAATAAAAATACACCTAATCGTTTGATAAATATAACTCAATTTAAAACACACTGTACAAGGTGAAATCGTTAGTCGCGAAGTTTATTTTCGTTTTAAATCAAATTGCCTCGGCTCAGCGCTTACATTAATTCGTATTGATTTATATAATATAGCGAAAAATATTTAAAATATTTCGTTAAATTTGCCTATAAAAGAACGAGAATTAAGATTTCAAACAATGATAATAATGACGACAATTTGTAAAACGTGTCTCATTCGAGTGATCATATATTAAATAAAAATAGTATCTAAACAGTGTACGCGATATGTTCAGATAGTTTACAGTAATATGTTCCGTTTAGACGAAAACAAATTTACTTTTTGTAAATAAATTTGGTTTTTAATAATGAATACAAATAAACGAGAACAAACACAGCCGACGATTCTATTATTTATAAAAGCAATTACAAGAATACCCAATAATAGTAAAACTAATAAAACGTATTGATATAACGATATTGTTTTTGAGAAAAAAGAACGGAAAATGTAAACGTTATTTGAAAAGAAAATTCGAAGTCACGTGCGCTGCCGGTTTCTTATTAATTACAAGACACACCGACTAGTCGGAATTATTTTCGGCCTGAAAACAAGCGTATTCGACTTTTCCGACAGCCGATAACATTCAATTATTTCGACCGAAAACCCGATTACCGATAATGTATTTTACAACATAATATTATTCGAACGTCAGCGCGTGCGTCCAACTATTATCGAAGTCGTGTTTGAAATGACGTACATCCGAACGCGTTAAAAGTTCGCCGAAATGAACGTCGATAAAGAACGTTTTAATTATTCACTAAAAATCTGTCTTATGGGGTACGTTTTTCATCTAATTACATACATTACCCGGTACTGAAGTAAAAACGATTAATTCCTAAGAGCATCGGATAAGCTACGTACAAATCGGCTTCCAACGTACACATACGTTTTACCGTACCCGGGGACGTGTTTTCGGGAGCGATTATTTCGTCGGCCCTCGTCAATATTTCGTACTTCGTTGGCATCTATTTTTGTCCATATCGAAAAAAATTCCCGGCCGATTTCATTACGTGCCAGCGCTAGAATACGTTTTCAAATAATATCGAATAATGATTCGATTATCTTCGTGTTAATTGTACAAAGTACCCGACCCGTATCGAACGTTGATTGTTAAATGATAATAAACGGAAATTCTCGACGAATTGGTTCTCTCTCACTCATTCACTCTATCCGGCTCTTTCTTCTAACGTCGTATTCATTTGACAACGAATACCAACCATACCCGTCCCACCGCCGCTGCCAATCATTTATCAAATGTCTTTTGGGTCGATTCACCTTTTCCTTACCACTTATGATAGTAACAACTCGTCAACGGCTCTTCTGTTTCATTATATTGTGTTCGACAATTTCTGTATTCATTTGCCATCGGCTACATTATTTCCATCTCATTTTATCCGTTCAACGTTAATTTTTTCGTTTAACGTTATTTCCAAAACTTTATTTTGACAACTTAAACAGTAATAATATCGTCTATACAGCTACGTATCAACGGGAAACGTATGTTGTTTTTTTATTTGAACACCAATCGTTAAAAAGGTACGTAATATATCCGAACGTATTGTTGTAAAACCACGTTTTTTTTCTATACGTGACTTTATAATATCATTCAAAAATTCAATTAACAAAGCACAATGATGTATATTTAAACATATTTCATCGTCTTCTGCACAAATTCTTTTACGAGTTCCGTGAAATTGAACTTTAAAACAATTCTCATTTTATCGTTTATTTCTACAATGCTCGTAGTAAACCCGTGTCTAATATAACGGAACTTGCGCAATACTTAATTTGAAAATTCGCTAAATCGTTTTTCTCGTATTTAGAAAATAATTATTCATAATTCAATTCTTTGCCGATATCCTTCAAGCCATTTTTCAAATAGGTTATACACGTATATTACCTCTTGTAATAAATGACGTTCGTATATTTTTTTATAAGTACCTAAATTAAAAATTGGTGCATGTACATAATATGTTATATCTCCAACTTACTTATTAACGTTGGAAGTTTAATATAAAATACTTTGAGATATAAAGAGCCGCCAATGGAATCCAGTTTATTCTCCAAATTGTTATGTATTTATTAATTTTTTAGTTGAAGTCTTATAGAGGCTGACGTCATTTTCTAATCCCTTTTATAACCTCTTTTATGTTATTGACAATTTGTATTATTTCTGTAATAAATATATAAATGTAAACCTCAATTTCGATGTAAATATTATTTTATTTATTTATTATTAATGGTTGCGAATCCTATTTTACTTTACCGATGGATTTTAACAAACTACCTATCAACATCAAAATTACACGAGTGACAGCGTATTTATGTGGTTTGTTAATTTGTTTTAATAAATCAACCAGTGTGTCCAAGATTTTATTTAGAATTTTCTATTAAGAAACAAACGCAAGTTGTAGATTCCAAGATTTATTAAATTTAAGTTAGGAAATTTTATTTGTATTGTTTTTATGACTAGGTTTAAAAAACTAATGTAGTAGAAAATAAATAGCTGACTGCTAAATTGTTGAACTAACCTTCTAAATGCTGGTGCAAGGAACATGCCCAAATCCTCTTCCATTCAACTTCCTAGTTATATTTGTTCTGCTTTTTCTAAGCATCTAACTTTTTGTACGTTCTATATTTTGTTATGAATCTCACCCAGTTAAGTATCATAGTATATAATTAGTTGGTAATTTTTAAGTAATGCTTGACCTATAAACTTTTACTTATTTTATTACATATATCTTATATAATTAATTTGTTCTTGTAATTTAAAAATAAATATATTTAACATTGAGAAAATCAAGTTAATTTTTATAACTCAATTATCATTATAAAACAATGTTAGACAAAACGATTGTAAATAATTAAAGAAAATGTTTTTTTTTGTTTATATCTTATTTTTGAAACTATATTTATTATACTTAGTAATGTTAACATTTTAAACGTTTTGTCTCCATATACAAGGTAATTTATGTAATCAAATTATTTTTATTTTTAATAAATTAAAATGTCTAAAATAAATGTTTATTAATAATTAACTTATATCGATTTATTTTACAAGAGTACACAGTCTTTCATATTTTTATCTTATTTCAGAGAATAATAAAAAATTTAATTTGAAAAAGAATATATGATGCCAGTTAGATAAAGCATAAATATAATTTTACTCTTTAATGTGTTAAAAGCTTTAACATACAGTTTCATTAACTATAAATAATTTCTATTATTTTAATTTGTCTTTAAGATATTGTATTTGGTTAGCCATGTGATATATAAATGTTTAGTTCCTTTTTTAGCAAAAAACATGTTTATGATAAATAAAACACCGAATGATTAAATAAGTGAAAATAACGTTATTGATGTAATTCAAATATTAGATATAGTTTTAGTCAATACAAACAATCAACGTAATTTAAATAAATTAAAAATTAGTCATAGGCTTAATTTTTTAATTAACCTTATAAGAGCACTAACACATGAAATCATGATCGAGACCAGCCCTTACATTTATTTGGTAATTACAACAAGAATACAGGCTTCCTGCGTGAAGAGAATATTTTATTTAGTAGCAATTTATGAAAAATTATATTTCTATAATTCGTAAGATTGACTATATAATTATATTTTTTTTATCTGTTGTAGTATTGATATATAACTATAATGGATCCAAATATTATTAGACCCACAAGAGGTAAGGCTCGTGGACGTCCTCAGCTACCACTAAATTATCAAAATCCATCTGGACAACAAACTCGACCACCAATATTAACCCAAAGCGCAGGCCCACCCATTGCTCAAACAGGACAACCAATTCAAACCAGAGTTGCACCACCCCCTCAATTAATACAGAAGCCAATGCAACCAAGTTTAAATATACAACATCAAACACGTCCTGCTGCTCTTACCATTCAAAGAGCACCTAGACCACCACTTGAACCAAAACAAGTACAGAATCATTCGGAGAACTATTTAATTATATATATTTAAATACGTTACTTTTTATAATAGGTTCAAAAAGTAACTGAAGGAATTAAAAACTTAGCTGCAGGTATAGTATACAATTTGTGATGTAAATATTTTGCATAATTAATTTCATTTATCATAATTCATGATACTTATTGTGGTTCAGATTGCAAATTTACATATTACAATTTTTCTTAAAATGGTATTTTTATAAATATTCTAAATTTAGTTTTATGATATATTTTTTTTAGTAAATTTGTGGTAATAAACACATAGTTACACAGGTAAATAAATAAGAGATACAATGTATTAGTATAAATTATTATTATTATATTCAATATTTCGTTTGTACAAAATATTTCTCCAAATCTCGTATTAAGTGCATAACATTGACCTTGGAAGATGTATAGTAAATTTATATGTATGTTTTATTATTAGTTTGTACAATAATTTTTAAAATAACCGATAAAAAATAATTTAACAAAAATAATAAAAATTGCATTTTATGCTTGTAGTCTATTATACAATTTTACTATTCGAGAATAATAATTAATAACCGTAGGAGATACAATGCCCGTACCAGTTGGTCGTGGAGTATATCGTGGATCAAGTAACAGTCAAAGGACAATTGATATTGGACATTATCGCGCTGAGAGACCACAATCTTCTTTAGGAGTAACTGGAAAGCAAGGTAGAATAAAATCAATGATTATATTTATTAATTTATTTAGTAGGAAAAATAAATTATTCACATACCATAGTTCCTCAAAATAATGATATCATTAGAAATGTAGAAAATAATTGTAAAGTAAAATTGATATATATACTTCGAGAAAAAAATTAATATAAAGTAATAATATAATTAATAATACAACACTATCAACAACCTAATATTATAAATGTGTAGCAGAATAAATGGAAAACAAATGGAATGTTCATTTATCAATAAGTAGTTTTTATTAATTATAGTTTGGTAATTTTTGTTCATCAGGAACCTCTGGACAACCAGTACATTTATCTGCAAATTACTTTCCAATTACATCATATACAAATTGGTGTTTGTATCAATATAGAGTTGATTTTAATCCTGAAGAAGACAGAATTGGTATAAAAAGAAGTTTAATAGCTCAACATCGAGAACGTTTAG
>JAIPRN010001212.1:0-51440 GCA_025469175.1 Geopemphigus sp. TES_GeoC_2020 | reverse complement strand
GAAATAGTATATTTCTAATACACTATTAACTAAATTGTTAGTACATTTATGTTCCTATTTACAAATTCTTTCCTTTTCATTATAAATTGATTTTCATAACTATTTATTATTATAGTAATCACAAACACCAAATTATTAAATATATTGAATTTAATCATACACTGTGTATATATTTATAATATAATATATTTGTATATGAATATAATTTTAGTGCTATTTAAAAAACATAGGGTCCAATTTAAAAATAATTATAACATGATTTACGTTATATTATATTCGTTAATATTATAATGACAATATATATATATATATGTTTCATTTTAAAAAGACAATTATTTTTACACTGTTACCATGTTATAATTTTATTTACCATATCTGTTAAGTATGTTATTAGTAGTGTTTAGTCATCAATGATTTAGTGGTTTCCCTATCAACATAGAAGTGATTTATTATTTATGTACTAGTGTAATATTATTAAGTTTGTTAGTTTTGTTATTAATGTGATAATTATTTATTAAAACAGAATTAGTACGCAATTGTATTTTTAAAAATAAAATTGTTTATGTTATATTATAATATGTGTTGTTTGTTCACCCAATGTTGCATAGGTTTCGGATATTTTAATTTTAATTGTATGGATGTTTATTCCAATAGTATTTCTAGATTATGTATAGTTTTCGATATAATTTTAAACCGTGTAATTATGTGACACCGTATAAATAAATATATATATATATATATATATACTTAAATACGTATCACATGGTTTTGGTTAATATTCACACATTTTGAGTGTTTTTGATAATATGGGAATGCGTTTACATAATATATTAGTGACTATTAGTAGTACGTCAACTTAATAATAAAATTGCGTTTTTATTAAAACAAAACGAGTGTAAAACTGTGTTAGTAATCTGCCAATACATGTCAATGTCTTCCTATGATTGGCTACAATAGACGTGGGTATACACACACACACATACACTATATATATAGTACGTGCATCAGTGCGCAAGAGTTATATTGCGTTATTATTATGAGGCAAGTGTAAAATTAATCAAAGAAAGAGCGCATTTCAAACTGTCCGACCGGAATGCGTTCGTGTTAAAAAAAAGAAGCGTTGTCTCCGTCGTAATATGTCAATATGCTTGGCCCATTGACCCGGTGCGTACGTGTGAGTTTCGTTCCGTGTATTTGGTCGAACAATTAATAAAAAAAAACCTAGTTTGTATTAAATTTGTTTTCTTTTCGAAGTCGCTAAAACATTCAATATCTATAAGTGTTATTTTTTTAAAATTAGAATTATAGCTTTAAATAACGACATATGTAATTCTTTTGAGATATTTAATTACGAACAAAAATAGAGAAAAAAGAGTATACTTAAAATTAAAAAATAAAACAAATACATACACGTCACTATTTTAGGTTTCTATCAAAATTGAACGAAATTTCCAGCGTTTTAAAGAAATTCGCCAATTTCGTGTATGATGATGTAATAATATAACAAACTAGTGGAAATTTACACAATATTTTAAGTACATTTATCTAAATCGAAATGATTAAATGACTTGGTTTTGTTCTAATACACACAATTGGCGAAATATTTGATTGTTGGTCGATATATCGGTGTAACTTGTAATATACCATTAATTATTATTGGGTGTATATTGTAATTGTGTCTTTGTTTAATGAAGTGCATGTATATACACATTTGATATTTTTATGTCAATTTTTATTTCTGTACTCGCTGCTTGTTTATTCATTGAAATTTGTCAGCTGTTTATGATACGCGCACATCAAGTCAATTTTTCTAATAATAATAGAAACATATTTTTGGGGTTTTATAATTTTTAACGTTTTATTTATTATAAAATCGTACAATGCTAAATGCTTTTATCAATACTATATATAAGTATTAAAAAATCAGGGACGAGAATTGTTTGCCTTTCGTTTTATTTTTGATGACTATTAGGTAGGATGAATAAACAACATTAAGGAAAATAAGTTAAATCTAAATTTAACCGTTTTCATATTACAATAAAGGGCAGTGGGATAATTACACGTAAAAATCTATTCGATTACAAAGTACGTAATTGAATTACTTATTTTAAATGGCAAATTAAACAAAAATTATTTAATCGAATATTATGATTTAGTATTTATTTTGTCTTTAGTACACACGCTTATATAAATAAAAATAATCGATTAACCTTTAAAATTATGGTTTCTTAAAATAATAAGAATAATTTTATAAAAATTAAAATGGTTATCTAAGACCTAATAGAGGTAACAGAATAAACAAATGAAAATAGACGTTGAACGGGTGCCGGAGAACAGATGTCAGTATTGAATCTAATGAAAAAAATATTTATGACAGTGTATATTTATTTATGCAACGGGAAATTTTTATCGTTAAAAAAATTAATAATATCGAGGCCGATTGAAGCTTTTATCCAATCCGTTTATTCTCTTTTCGGCGAATTAAAACGGAAAGAATTTCCATTCTCATAGTATTTTTGTGAAATATTTACGAATACATATTTAACGAAAATTTGACAGCGTTAATCAAAATTAATAATTACCCGAATAAAGTGTAATTAATAACAAATCACCAACTACGTTCAAAACAACTAACGCGTGAAATTACAAACAAATTGCGATTATTTAAATTCAATTACCGCGCAGTCTTGTGATTATAGCTAACTTGATGTTGCCAAGTGGACTGTGCAGGTAGGTTGCGTACAGTTAAATGCATTATGTACTACACCTGAACAGTGATTTATCTTTGTAACGAAAATAAAACCTAATTAAGTGTAGGTCGTATACTTCGAAGAATTTGAATATAATTTAGTTTCGCTACGTTATGTACACGCATATTTCTAACTAGGTGTATATGGATTTTAGAATAAGTGCGATTGTCGTTGCGACGAACGGTGCTCAATTATGTTGTAAATATATATATATATATATATATATATATGTAGTTTATAATTGAGTAAATCGTAGACAATAGTACTTATAAGTATTATGTGTTTTTTAATTAACGCGATATCAGATATTTCCCACAGAAACCGTATTACGAGTGTGGTGGACATTAAAGATAATTCTCTAAACGCTAACGTTTCTAAAGTCACGAAATAGTCATTAATCACAGTTATTATTATTATAATCGTAAAGTATTTCGGTTGGTAGTAGTTCTATTTGATATTTGTACATTACCTTAATTCTGTACGTACGAATATGTTATTTCGCAAGTAGGGTTGTATCATTCATAGAAACGAATCGATCGTTCGTCCATAATTTTATTACGTAGGTTGTTAGTTCTCAACCGATGTTATTAACTAATTTTTATGTTCAATATAAACATCAAATAACTCGTTCTACTGTGAGCGGGACAAAGCAATTTTTATTAACGTTAAACATTTTTATCGTAATATATAGACGACCCTAAAAAGTTGTAGGTACGTTTTATTTCACTCTTATAAATTGAAAGTTGAACACAAATACAATTGTACTCCAGAAAAGTCATTTTTGTAAATGTTCAGTAGTTTTCGAGAACGCCGTAAAAATCATGAGTGAGAAGACTATTACAATATTCTATATTCTTTGATTTTGATAGTTTTATATATATATATATAGTATTATTTTTCAAACGTAATCATTTGTCATAATTTTCAAGTAATAATAATAGTAATGTCTTAAAACTACGTTATAATGGAGATACCAAACACGTTATAAAATGAAAATCCTTTATATCAAAGTGCTAGTAATAATTTGTTATTTTTAAATACTGAAACTACTTAAATCCGACTAACACAATAACGCAATTTAACTTTATTGGGAATATTTGGCAAACGCGTCGTAATTTCTAATAACTTATCAAACCGTATCCTATAATACATCAAAAATAATAACCAAAGAAAATTAGGGGAATTGAAAAAAAAAGTCGTAATAGTTTCTCGTGATATATTTGAATGGAACGTTATTGAAACAATACGCATTTGTCATTTCGTGTTTTATCTGTAACGCGGTGTTGAAGTCATAAAGGTGACATGTTATTTGTATTTCGTTGAAAAATGTGGATTTTATATATTTTAATGGGCGTTGAACGACGATTAAGGTCTTATTACTGCTCGTCAACGTCAAATTATTGTCTTTTGGGAACATAAACTATTCAAAAATCCCCCGGATGAGGTTCGTTATGACACGTCTGTACGACGTACCTACTTACGCGATATTATTTTATGATATTTTGTCATGTACGTTGGCGTTGTGCGCCGCCGAGGACGAGAATCATTTATATTATACGTGCACTTTGGGCTACGATACATAAATGTTGTAAAGTTTACTGTATACATACACGTCCACCGGCGATCTGGGATCGCGAACGTTTTCGTTTGTTGTTTTTGGCAATGTAAAAGAAAAATCGTTCACGTTGAACTTTCGTGTGACTACTGCCAGTAATATGTTCGCGTATTGGTTAGTTATTCGACAATATATCGTTCGCAAAACATAATATTTACGTTTGTGGCGTTTACCAAAAAATTGTTTTATAAAAAAAATTTAACGTTGATCACGTAAAAAAACACATTTTTATAAATTACGATCCTTAAGACTCCTCGAAAAATTGATATTTTGAATGTAATACATAATTGGCGAGATTTATTTAGCGTAACGTAAACCCATTTTTTTTTGCTCTCGGCGAATTGAGTATTTGTATAAGAAAACACGTAAATTTCTCGAATTTATTAATAAATCTTGTTTCGATTTTACGCAGGATGTTACATATTACTACGGTACCTAATATCTATATATCATTGGCGGCTTCGAGTGTGTGGTTCAAGAGCAGCCGCCGTTAACGCTCCGAATGTTGAACCGCAAAAAAGATTTTCAAATTATCAAACTCATAAACAATATTTTGTACCTTCGTTTTTACAGCTGCTACGTTGGAAAATAAATTATATCGGACTTTACGCACGATCGACCTACTAACGATTGTATTAAAAAAAATATTTTTGTTTTTATTAGGCTTCGGGCAACAAAAAAGTATTACCTACTTGTTACTTATTAGTAAATTAGCTAATACCAACATTGGATCGCTGTTGTACAATTATTGTACCCAATTAATTTGTTTTGTCGTGTGTTTGTATCGTATATATAAGTTTGTTATCGTCAAAAAGGAAGACTTCTAATAAACATTTTCGTCTTCAGCAGCTAATTATTCCGTAGTAGAATTTTCAAACAATTTTCGGGCAGATTTGACTTTTAAAATGTTGACTAAGACGTATTTTGGTTGTTTCAATGCAAATATCTGTACAGAATGGCTTGTGTTCTTCATTTTATATGTCAGGTGTTAAATGTTCTAATGGTCTATGTGTGTTTGCGTGTGTATGTTCTAATGAAAACTGTTTGGCTTTTACGTTTATTGTAATATCAAAAAATACAACAAATTGAAAATCATTTGGTGGTGGTGCATTTTTGGCGTCCTTCTTGTTTGTTAAAAATAAAAAATGTATTAGTGCACTGGGAAACAGAGTCACGTTTAGTTTTATATTTTAAATGAAATGTACGAAATTACATTTTATTATTTTTCGAATGAAATTAATTTTGTTGAAATTGTAAAATTGACGTTTGAACATTCGTTTTTATGGTTGCCATAATAATTCAAACCTAATCAAATTTAGGAATACATTAGAATCGGTGCAATACATAAAAATCCTTCCGAGTTATTTTGATGATAGAAAAAACTAATGTTAGCAGTAATTTTTTGGTCACGATCATATTTTATTTTGGGTGTTTTATGTTTAGTAGTAAATGATTTAAGGAATATTTGTAGATTAATTTAAAAAAAATATCTCCATTGGTACATGTCTTAAAATGAATGTAAACTTTTGATTTTTATGTGACAATTTATATTTTTGCTCAAAACATCCTATAAAACTTAATTTTACTTAATTAAACTAATTAATAAACGAAAATACTTTTAAAATTTTAGTATTCGGTTTTTGAACGATTATTATTTAAAATTTTTGGTCATGTCGCGTAGTTTAGTGGAAACGGTAAATTCGTATTTTTATTACAATAATAAATATATAACTACAGAACTCAAAAATATTGGATAAAGCGTATTCGAGAGAATACATTATTTTCAATATCCAATATAATACTTCTACTTCATTATGTTTTCAATGTAAGTGCTTATTACTCGAGAAATAATTATCGAAGTTTATAAACCGCTGTATACAGATTTCTATAAAAATATATTCTTTAAGAATTTATTAATTAAAAAATCGTAAGTTACTATTTTAAAAAGTAAAAGTCGATATAGTTATATGACAAATAAGCAATAAGGGTAAAAATTTTAAAATTAAGAAAAATTCGGTAGTTGACAAAACTTTTTTAATAATATAAAGAAAATAATTTATATTTTCTGAGATATTGCCTGGTTTGTGATAAAAAAGGTCTTTGTAAATATATACATGTATAATTATTGTTTTCTTAATAGTATAGTGTCGCTCGAAGACGGCCCGTGCTGTTGACGTTTTCGAATTTTCGATTTCGTTATTTGTTTTTATTAGCGTTATTTTATACTGGTCGAACGCGTGTTTTACATTCTATTAATATTGTGTGCCTATACGGTTCTCTTTTTTTTGGAACGATTACAAAACCGTTGGTCTCGAAGATTGCCAATCGTCGCATATTAGACCAGATTCTTGATTTAGATTATCGTTTGTGCCCCGTCCCCTCCCATCGTAATCTAAATGCCCTCTATTAGCGATGTCGGCCGCCAAATCGCACGTATCGATCGGTAGCTTACCGTCAACGTTCGTTTTAGAATGAATTTGATTATATTAATATAAAAAAAAAGAACGTTCACAAATATTTATATTCGCGTACTTCGTATACACATACGAGTTCTACTGCTGGGTGGTTTTTTGTTTTCAAAAACTTTCAAAATGTGTTTCGTATTTTGGATAGGTAATTTAGAACTAACCGCCGGTGTATCGCTGTATATTATTCATGTAATGTAATAAACGAACGAAAAAAATCTTTCTCAAAAACTTTCCCTAGACGATCGATGATGGTTTGGTTTATTGGGTATAAAATGACGTGTTGTTTTTTGTTACTTTAGGATTTTTTACTCTGTGTGTGTGTAAACAGTTTTTCTATAAGTATAGAAGAAGTGTTTCGAAAGTTCTATGTAGTCACTCGTAATAAAACAAAAGTTTAAGGTAAATTATATTAACATAAGCGAGGTTATTTTTAAAAACGCCTCGTAGATTTTTTTGCGAATGTTAGTTTATTACAATATTATTTTACGTCGTGCGATACGATTTTTTCCTCTGGGGCGATAATTTTTTATACTATTTTACCCATTTCTTCAATTGTATAGAGTCGATCAATAATTCATTGTAATATTTTATAGCACGTGGTTTATTTATAAAAACATATAATTTATACTTTATTGGACGCGACCGTTGAAACGTTTAGGTTTAAATTTCCAAGTTGGTTGTAGCAAAATTTAATTGAGATTCATTACGGTAGCTATTTATATTCAACATACATTGCACTTACGTATTATGTTGATAATTTTGCAAGTTTTGGAAACCTATCGCTGTTTTCCTCGGGCCTCGAGTTATTATTTTACCAAATGTGCAATATTAATTTCGTAGGCCTCAAAACGTAATATATGTATAGAAACGAGTTTCCAACACCACCTTGTATCTATCCTCTAGTCTCGTAGTTTCTGTTTTTGTTGATAACGCAACGGTGGAACGTAAATATAAAGACTAATTTGACAGGGAAATAATATAAACAAAATACTTCGAACAATTAATTATTGATTTCCTTCGCGTTAAGATTATAATTATGGTAGAACGAACGGATAAGAGTACACTGTACAGATAGGATTAATGTATTTAACATTTTCGAATAACGAATTTTCGGATTGTTTTTTATGCAGTATTGAGATGTTGATTATTTTTATATACAAATATTTATCTTGCGTCGTGTGTATTACGCACGATATACACTACGTTTGTACGAAGACAAGGACGGAATATAATTATATTTCAGTTTGGCTTACGTTTGAATCCCCAGTATAATGGTTCACATCGAGTCTCTGCTAGGCATATTTGTCATTGAAGTTCTACTGATGTGGACGAGTTGAGCAATATGAATTATTTGAAGTCTAACGTTTTAGAAGGTCTCGACTCAACATATTTCTTTAATCGATTTTTATACACTTAAATTAATGAAGTAGAATGTTGAAATATTAAAACGAAAATCGAAAGGGAAGCGTGCGGAGATCCTTTTTCACATTTAAAACCTTAATATTATATTACACGACTAAAAAAATATATCCCGGTAAAATATGGCATCATTCGTCCATTAAAAAACTCGTTATTCTATTTTTTATTTTGCGCAGTATTTAAAATTTTTCTTTTTTAGCGTCAGGCGTCTATTTAATTGAAAAATAAACTTCGTTGCCTTTGGCTGTTGCTGGGTAACGCGGTGAGCCGGACTGACTCACGATTGTGTTCGTACATTGTTAGTGGTAGATCGTTACGAGAAGTTGTCTAGATCTCGAAAAAATATGGTAATAGGTATATGCGACGGTTTTTTTCGCATTGTTGCATTCAGAACAGTACGCGTATGAAGGTACCCCACTGATTACCGTAACAACGATTAAATCGTGTACATATTATTACGACAGCATTATATTGTGAAAACAACGCCGTATGTCCGTATCTGAATATGTAGTAGCGCGAAGGACGAAACCTTTTGCTCTTCATATTCGCGTGGTACACGGATGGTTGGGTTAGAATACGATTAGAATACGTACACGTATAAAACGGCATATTAACATTTACAAAACGTTGTTAATCCTCACGTGGGCGAAAATACGAAACGTTCGAAATATCAGTGTAATATCGTCGTACGTTGTTTGAAAAGAGTACTTTTGAAACCTTTTCGTTTTCCGTACCCGATTATTTATGTTGATTATTTTAGTATACTGCCAGCGATCTCGGTGTCAATGGGACAAATAAAATATATCGATGGAGCTGAATTACTTAATTAAAAAATTATTGGGTCACAAACCGCGATATAAAATACACATAACGCCGAAATATTATAATTCTATCCTTAGATTTTTTGCGAGAAACGTTACGGGCCATAATAAATCATTCGACAATATGTAGATGGTAACAATGCAAAAAGGTATTGTTAAAACCGCCTAATCGGATTTGTATTTTTGACCATCATAAAATGTGCGCTTAAGCAATGATCAATACACGGATATAACATTTAGAAAAATGACTAAATCGATTGTGCCCTTACGATGTAAATAAGGACAAGATGCGTTACGACAATTACGGTTGATTTATGCGTTTATACTTCAGTGTTTCAGTCAAAGATTTTATTTTTTAAACGAGAATTTATTATTGTCATCAGTTGTTGGCAAGTACAAAGGATGATCGATTAGAGATTTTTTTTAGGAGATTTGTGTGAAGTAAAATTATTGTCTTTAATCAGCTGTTTTGGCATTTCTTTTTTGGGCTACATATAGGGATGTTTCGAATAATATTGGTATGTTTTTTTAAGTTTATCATATGTACATATTTAATACTCGTTTTTAAAATCGTTAACCGAATTTATGGTTTTATAAATTACATTGTCGTAGATTTATTATGTATTCTTAAAATAACCGAATTCGGTAGAAACTCCCGAGGGATTGATGGTCAACTTGAAATTGCACTTAGCATTAGCGAAGTTTTACGAATATTTTATACAGCTGGTATTGTACGTATTATTTTATTGTTTGATTCGACGTTATTATTGATGTTACATCGAAATATAGGAAAATATCCACGTGTCACAGTACTGTGACGAACTTGGTAAAGTTGGGTTGGAATTTTTCACGTTTTGATCCTGTAGACGATGGTCGCTCGACAATATATTTTGGGCAATACGGTTAGTGAATAATGTAAAAAAAGTTTTTAATGGTTTTTATTTGCTTATTAAAATACACCCTGTAAAGTTGGAGATGGTATACACTTCAGTCCAATGAAATACTTAAATATGTATATTAGGACTGTATGATTATTATAAATTAAAAAGCAACGATAAAACACGTTTTTCGAACAATTTATTATAAAAAAAGGTTTATTATAATGTTTTGTCATATTTTTTATTATAAGAACAAATACGTTTGGTATTTCAGATTTTTCTATATATTATATTTAGTTTTAGTACACTATTCCCATAAACACCAAACAAAATATCAAGTCTAATAATCCAAAACTGTAAATTGTATCAAATAATTCAATAATATCATTTTTTTTTGAAAATTAAATAAACATTTACTGTATTCAAACAATAAACAGACAAATACAAAAAACATAGTTTTAATAATTTAAGTTAATTTTGTTTCAAATTTTAAGTAATATATATTATTATATTTATGTGTAGTTTATCAAGGTATTCGTTTAATATCTAAAATTACGAGTTTAAAATATAGTATGGCCAATAATCATTATTAAGGTCATACATCATTTAGTATGGAGTTCGATATGTTCAAATTGACAATAAATTTCAACACTTCATCTTAAAAATACGTGATAAATACGAGTTACTTCAGAAATTTAGTTGACGTACAAAGTAATTATAGAAGATTTTATTAATTTCGACAGTTTTAAGTGTATTAAATAAAACAATATGTTTATAGGCTTAAAATTATCATTTGATTTAGAGAAAGTAATTCCTCAAAAGATCCAAAAAGAAATTAATATTATGTATTGTCAATAAATATTTTATTTAAAATAAAAAATGATGCTACGACAACAACATTTGTGATAAATATGTATCCAATAATAATATAATATGTCTTTTCTATATTTTTATACTCGAAGTGTATAAACTAAATTAACTATTCGATATATTTTGAAAAAGAATATTTCCCACAAACTTTTTATAACTTTGTTTATAAAAAATTAAACTACTTTTCTACGTTTGCCTTTAAAAATTAAAAATTCATAAATTCCAAAATGTTTTACAGCATTATTATTTTTTAAAAAGCGTGTAAACTATTTTTATTTTTTAAATTCGATTTAAAACTTTTGTAGTCAGTAACAATCGTATAAACGTTGTTTTACCTATTCTCGCGATTTCATCAACTCCCTTAATTATTGATGTTATGAAATTAAATAAAACACAGACACTATAATAAGATTTACATCAAATAAATCATGATGATAGTCCAAAATAATTTCGAAAACAATATCATTTGTGTTATCCACGGTCTTTATTTCTATTACACTGGGTGTTAAATTACATCATTAAATCGTAAACTAAAGTAATTTACTTATACTTTTGGGTTGTTGCTATAGTTACTATATTTGTACTATTGTTGCAGCGAACGGCAATACAGTTAAATACGAGTAGGTCGTCAAAATTGAGTATTAACTTAGAAATTATTTTAAAAATCTACCGTGTTATTATAATTAAAGGAAATAATTAACAAGGATAATAAAAGGATATTTAATATATACGTATATGTCATAAAGGGAACAAATTTAATAGTTCTTCAATGTTATAGTCGTATTTAAGATGTTGAATTTCGTCGAAAACGTAATAGAAGAACGAATCGACGTTAACTAGGAGAAAACGAAATATCTAATATAATTATCAATTATAAATTATTTAATAAAAGAAGGGGGAAAATTCGAAAATAATCTAATTTTAATATTTCAAAGCGAAATTTTCTTTTCACATAATGTTTACTGAAGTTTTAAAAAAATGTTAACGATCATTTGACTACGTTTAAACGGCCAATTCTGTTTTAACTATTTCATTTTGAAAATAGTGACGGATTATTTATGCAGGATTACGTGTTAATAAAATATATGGCTCGAAAAAAATTTATTAGAGTTTTCAATGCTTGATATTTACGAGTTTTAATATTTTTCAGGACCGAATTTTGGAAATCGACCGGGAAGAAGTTTTGCGATTTTTGTAAATGTTGGATTGCAGATAATAAGCCCGTGAGTGCATAATATACACACGATTGTAATAACTATAATTTTCGTGCGTATATTTAATACATTAATTACATAGTGTGTACTTATTTCAATGATATTTGTATACGCGTTCGATAGAGTATTCAGTTTCACGAAAATGGAAAACGGCATCAAAGTAGCGTGGCCAAACGGCTGGTGGACATTAAAAAAAACAGTGTTATCGAACGGAAAGAAGAACAAAAAATGGAAATGGACATGAAGCGAATGGAACAGGTATGTTATTCATCTACGAATATAAAAGTACATTTAACTACATATAGTAATAGTATACGTAATATTGTTCATCACGAAACTATTATGACGAATTAAGTATGTGTACACCGGCAGGGGGTCGAATAAACTTCGAATGTTTGTAGTTTGAAATTTGATCGGTTTTCGGTAGCAAAATCATGTCCAATTAATTTTTACTTTTTTTTATCTGAACGTTGTACTGCGCGTGTGTGTGTGTTTGTATAGAACGCGATGAAAGCGTATTACAACGACATTCAGAACAATCCCGATTATTCTTCACAAGTTCTAATCAAAGAAAAAGGCATAACCATACGTCCTACTCCATACATAATGACTCCACAATCGGCCGGGCCTCACGTGAACATAAGCTATTCAAAAAACAACATGCCCGTGTCTATCAAAACGGTCGCTCCGCCAAAGCCTGAGCATATCTGGCATCAGTCCAGAACTGACGACGGTACCGATTTGATGTATTACTGGAACACTGAGACCGGAGGTAGGTGAGGAGGAACGGGTAGCGTATTTGAATGTCGTCAATATAGACAAGTGTTATGTTTGTGCGTTTTAGAGTCTGTTTGGGAACCTCCGGCAGAAGGTTTCTTGAGCGTTGCTGAACAGGAAGCGCAAGAGAATAAAAAAGTCAAGGACAAGGAAAAGGTGGCGTCTAAGAAGAAAGTGCCTTCCGCCGGACCGAAAATTAAGAAAAAAATGACGGACAAAGAAGGTGGTAGAGACGGCGACGACGACGAAGGTGATGCGGAAGAAACGGCTGAAAAGGAACCGACGTCTCCTGTTCGTGGCGAATTCGAACCATACATGATGGAAACAACGCGAATAGGATCGTGGAAAGCGGTGGAGACGATGTAAGTTTAAAACTTTTGCATTATATTATTCGTCGTACGTATGTTCGCATTTGTAAAATTACATACGGAATTTTCGTTAGTCCGTATATTTAATGGTAGCTTTTGAGTCGAAAGAGGCAATCACGAAACAATTGCTAACGCGATATTACCTTTAGATCCTACTTTGGCAAGCATGAATGAAATTAAAAATGTTTTGTTAGTTCCACCTGGTGAATAACCGCCTTCTTTTGCTGCAATCGCAGACTTAAATATTATAAATAAATATATACGTATATATTTATACGTATAATCGACCCATAAATTTAACGGTTGGAGCGAGAAAAACGTGTTCGCTAATATGTCTTAGGTTGTATAATAAATGTTATTGTTTACTAAGCACGGTACATATAACGTAAGGTATGCCATGATTTTGTTACCTTTAATAGTACTGTAGACCTTTGATTAAAATATATAATGTAAGTATTGCGTCGATACTAGTGTTATATATGTGTTTAACGATAAAAACAAGAAATTTCAACGGAAAGAGAGCTAATGAAAATGATGAATATATTGATGACGGGACTTTCAAGTATTTGAAAATGATTATTATTCGGGTTGTTTCGACGAATTACACTTGAGGGATTCCTGGAGAAATTGGAAAACGTGCCAAATAACATTAGATACAAGTTGCTACCGGAACGAAAACGTACGTCAAAATTATTTGAGTACTCGTACTTCAAAAAGTGTTCATAAACAAATTAAAAAAAAATCGTATAATTATATAACCAATAAATTATCCGTTTCGTTCAAAACCTAAAAACATTCTGATACTGGATGAAGTCTTTACTTACCTAAAACTGAATACGAGTACTAATTTCCGTCAGAGCTATTAATCAAAATTTGAAACAACAATTATACATAGGGAAAAAAATCTATTCCAATGTAATAAATACAGTATCCGGAAATTTCAGTAATTTTAAATATTGAATACGAGTACAAATTGAAATATACATTAATCACACGACGATAATCCCTTCTGTCCGGTGGTCATAAATAATTACCACTTACTAGGTAATTTAATATTCAAACCGACTGTAAAGGTTTGAAAAAGGGAGGTTGAAAACGAATACAATAACTATGAGGGTTGATCGATCCGATGTCAACTGGAGCAATTAGTCGGTATTAATGGGAAGGGGAGGGCATCTAACTTATTTTAAACGCTTTGTCTTGGTTGAAACTTCTTAGATATTACTTAATTAATAATGGCCTTCGACAAATTTAATCGTCTTATGAAACAACCTCTTGTTCGGAATTTAGCATGTTAAATAGATTGGAGACATAATCCGGGCTCGTTGTCGTCATTGTGTGTAATTTATAACTGAATGCCTTGGTATGCAACTATTTTAGTATGAATATCTTGAATTTCCGTTCGAAATATCTTTAGGTTTAAGTGAGGTATAATTTTATAAGTGAAATCCTCGGGCATAGGCACAGTGGAGAGGTCAAGTTATTGTGGGCGCTAAGGAACGCAGCCTTTTAATATATGACAACGCCGAATTTCTCGTGCCCCGCTACCTAATTCGGAATAAACTTTTTATTTGTCACATACAAGAAAAAGATCTTTTACATTTAGACAGATTGATCGATACAGTAATGATGATTTGTTATAAGTAATAACTTTTATACATTCGGATGGACATCTCCGAGTATATTTTGTTCGATACGATAATATAAGCGTTACGCTAAAGCCATTTCGATTTTTATCAAACAGTTTTTAACTTCAACATTGTTTACTGTCAAATTGATCGTTGACATACGCGTAATATTCCGAGAATAGTCGTGTGTAATAAATTATTTCGATTCGTTCAAAGTAGGTGGATATTTCCGAAAACAAATTATTTTACTTAACAAACGACAAAAACACATTAATAAACTATAATCTATTGTTAACCTCGTGATGATTAAAAAGTAAAATTCCCAGCAAAATTCTTTTAATGAACACCGTTGACCACCAAGTAGGCCGTTCTTAAAGTTTTATTTGAAAATTTTTAATTAGTAACGTACGCTTTCTAAACCTAAATTATTCAAAATAAACTGATTACAGAAAATTGTAAGTTATAACGTTATTTACTGATAAATTGGTCTCACGACGCAATTATTGAATGTTTATCTATAATTACGGTTTAGTTGAATAAATATTCTACTACGGTGCTGTTCGTTATAATTTTATAATTAATCGAATTATTTAAGGGGCGTTAAGTATTCTTGTTCCTACCAAACTGCCCCTATGAATCCGCGAAACTTGAATTATTTCCTGTCCGGTGGTGAAACTATCCAAGTTATACAAAATGAGTTCTTACTTTTGTGTAATAGGTAAGTCGAAAATCTCGAACATTAAACGTTTCAGAACAACTACTAAATGTTTTTCAAAAGAAAATTTGTTTTCTAATTTCTTAATAATAACGAATTTAATACGATTATAATTTATCGCATAAATATATTATTAAAATAATTAAAAATTATCGTCGCTTTGCGATCGTGTGAAAATACTCTATTCTGAAATTTAATTTATTTAGTTTACCAATGTTTTACGTGTCTATTGAATTCACGGATGATTCATAACATATAACCTTTAATAAATAAATATTATAAATATATTTTATTTAATATCGTAAATTTAATAAGTATCTATTAAGTTATTTTTATTTTTTAGCTGAATACACGTATATATGAATATATTTTGGTAACAGTTTATACTTTATGTTAAAACGTATTTTGTATAATCGTAAATTTAATATTTATTAAACGACATACTTTTTGTTCGTTTTAATATACTTACATTTACAAAAAGTATAGATCATTTCTAAAATATTAAATAACGTACATTATGTTCAATTTGATGACATGTGTTTATCTCTATAATAAAAATAAAATAATAAATAAAAAGTTTCCGTCAATTTTTAACGATGGAATTTATAAACAAGTTGATATAATTTTCTCACTATGTATATATCCATAAAATAACGTTAAAATTTAAAATTCTATAAAATTATAAAAATCGAATAAAGTTTTTTACCGTATATGCTATTCGTTTGTAATATATAAACAGTCCATCGTTATCGAATAACAACGAATAATACTCATGGGTGGCTTGTTGAAAAGAAAGTTTTATAGGAAATGTCGAGTCGTTTATTAATATAAATAAAAATCCAAACGTGAAGATATAATATAGTCTTTTATTATTAAAGTCTAAACTCGTAATAATAATGCAAGATACTGAATCCAGTAATCCAACTGTGGTAGGCGGGAATCCCTACCGTTTGTGTAATATACCTTTTTTTTCACATGGTATCGGTAATACACTCACTGGCTCGAAATGCCTGAAGGCAATACTTCGGACGTAATATACCTTATGTATATTATAATTAAGTGTTGAATATGCAACAGGAACAATATTTATATATTCCAAATATTAGAGATGCTTTTATATTAAAGTACAGATTGTTATTTAATTTCCTCGATTGTATATATATATATATATATATATATATATTTATTTATTTATTTATTTATTTATTTATTTGCGTGTGTATGTACATAATTTTTTTCGAAATTAATCATTTTGTTATCGATACCATTCGTGTGGTTTTGTTTCGTAGTCCGCAACCTATAATTGATCTCCAGTTACCGGAACAAGAATTTGTGGCAATTAAGGTGCCGAGTATCAAAGAAAAAGAACACACGTTCAAAGAAAAGGTGGTTGGTCGCGTGGATCCTATAACGAAGAGGGAATCGACCGAAGCAATCTCGTTCAAAAAATCTAAGTTTAGAAAATCGAATTGTAGAAAACGTTTGGACGACGATTGATAAATTTGCCGCGTTCGAGTGCCCTTCATTTGGTCGCACGATTATCGTGTCAACTACCTCCCACAAACCGTTCGATTTGGTGTACGGCTCACGCGTTTAACATTTTATGATTGTTGTCTACAAATGTTGTAAATTTGTGTTTCAATAATTCGACAATAGAATGTTAATGATCGTACGTTGTAGTATTTTACAGGTGGATAATCTTGTAATCCTAAACAATCATTTTGGTACTCTGGTATGACGTACGTGATATACTAGCGTAGTCCCGGATCCTTCCGCCGACGCGAGAGAGCGTGGGCGCGAGACGTGTTCGGTCGAACAAGTGTATCGTATTCTCGCGACGTATTTATATGTCGTGCGTTGTAGTTTTCTAAATTTATTATTTATCCGTTTGGTGAAGCTTGCGTCTTTTCCGTTGCCATGGTTACGACTCTGATGATGAATGATACGAACGTTGATAAGATATTACACACAGAATCCTGTTAAATCGAAATTCGTATTCATCGACAGTTTATTTTCTGCCCCTTAATTTTTAATTAAAGTTAAGAGGTAGTGGCGACACGGGGAGTGGTGGGTGAGTGATTAAAAGGATGAGTAATGTGCACGTAAGTATATATATGACGTGTATACGAGTGTAGTAGCGTTGCGTGTACAACAGAATTTCGGTTCGTTATGATCCGTTTTATTTACTGGCTACTTTACCTTTTCAAATGATATAGGCCGTACGAGTTGGACATAAAAACGTGCCTCCTGGGAATATAAACACGTTCGTAAAACAAAAAACTACACTTCAAAAGTGCCCGTGACCCGTTTCCACGTTTATCGCAGCAATGAATTTATTTACAACGTTCAAAAATAAATAAAAATAAATGTAACGTATAGATTTCGTATTACATTTATTACGATATTAATATATTTATAACTTTTATATGGTACTAAAAACAAAAAAAAACAGATGACGTTCGCGTTTTTATATATGCATGTGTTTGTGTGTGTGTGTGTGTATTGATCAATTTATTGATACTAATAACTGTAATACGTCTTTGTGAATACATATGAATTTCATTAAGTTCTTTAAAAAGAATAGCTTGAAAGTCTTTTAAAAAACCAGATGTTCGTCCTCTTCTCAAGAATATTTTCATTTTAGTTCGTATTGGTTAACTATAATTGTAATAACTATGTTTGTAAAATACAAGAGGAAATCATAAATTATTGTTTGGAAATGACGAATTTAGGGGATTAACGTTAATTATTAGTAAAATTTTAGATACACGTATCACCTTAATATGCGTTTCAATTTCGACGTTTAAAGTATATTACATTGCAGTAAGTAAAATTAAATTCGTCTTCACATTATGTAAATTCAACCCTTCTCTTTTTTTTTAAAAAAAATACCGAAAGTTACATTATACGATTGTTATTTTTTCGGCGTATCCAAGTATGAATGTTGTATTTTCATTTTAGTTATTGATTTTTGTAGGGTATTATTTTATCAGGTGTAAACGAGTGACAGATGGTCTTACACACAATGTGTATATAAAATGTTTACAACATATGGCTATACGGCATTGATAAATAATTTATTATGTCGAACGACTTAGGGGATATAGGGATATATATATATATATATATATATAAGCACAAATGTAAATTTAAGTTCAAAGTTACGTTTATGTAGTAAGTTATAAATTAAATTATAAACGTATAGTATTAAGTAAATTTCCAGCCTAGCAGTTTTAAAAATTTCTTGGTTATTGTCTGTGTTCAATCTAATAAATATGGTTATATAGTGTTACCCATATTTTTATACCTACATAAAATAATGTATTATGAAATTGTATATTTGTTAGACTTATTTATAAGTATGTATATCATTCATTATAAATTTCAGTAGAGGGTAACAAAAATGAGCGACAACAAGTAATCGACGCGTAGATTATAATTCAATTGGAATGATATATGGTTTAAATATTTATTAGAAAATTATTTCCTTTTAAATAAGGATCTCGTTTAATTAAAATTATTTTATTTTAGAAACAATAATCTTTCTAAGTGAAATCAAATTGTAAGAAAATATAGAATTTTCAAACGAGATTACAAAGATAAAGGAGATGATAGACTATGTTTTTTTTAATGAAAATATACCATTTTCAACGTTTAGGATAAATAATTTTCAAATTTCTCTAGTAAAACTACATATATTTAATATAGTAAATAATAGAAATTTGCGGGAAAACTGATAAAGTAATTGGATAATATTTTTTATAATTTATTTTGATAATTTGGTTGAATGGTAAGTGTTATAAAAATTAATGTCGAATGAATCTGTATATATTTTTAGAAATTCCAGTTACAAACGTAACGTTGAGAATATCAAAGTTGAGACATGTAATGATATGCATGTGCATCATAATTACAATAATAGCCACCTAGTTTGCGTATTATCTACAATGTTGTCACAATCAAATTATATTTAATTTTATGAATCTATTGAACATTACAAACGAATGGATTTTAAACATAGTTATTCGTGTTTCGAAATTAAAATTAGTGACAACGGTTTGAAAATAAAAAATTGTATTATGTTTGAACAAAAAATTACAATGTTAAACATAGTCATTTTTAAAACGATTAAATATTGGAAAATGTACGTACACAATTAATTGCTGAGGAGTGAGAAATAGTTAACAATTTATTGTTATAAAAAAATAATTTGTTTCGAACAGATCGTAGTATCTATGTAGAATACTAACAGAATTTCTAAGTAGGAAGGTAACAAACGAATGTTTAAAAATCGTTAATAATCTATCCTGGTCAAAAGTGTCGTTAATATATGTGTATTGGATAAATTGATGTAACAAATGGAACAAAAGTAATTTTCATTTTCATTTTTCATGTCGTTGAAGAACATTTTTAATAGTATTCAGACTCAAACAAAACAAAATACTAAATATCAAGATTTTTGTGTAATATTATTTGTCAAATAATAGCTGATAAATATTTTACGTGGGTTATTTTAATATATATATTCATTGAACGAAAGTATAAAATTATAAATATCCTAATATTATGTAGAAAAATGGCAATATATTTACGTAGTTGGTTGGGTTATAAAAAAATTTGAACTTTTAAAATTCTTAAATAATGTAGTTAAAAATAAGTAATTGAAAGAGTAATCGAAATAGGTATTGATTAATAAGTTCTTTCGAGGCAGTAAAAATGCTAAATAAAACTTCGAACAATTTATCAATTGATTGGAAATCAACTACAAATTTTGAAAGGTCATTTTTTGATTTGAATAATATAGACGGCAAAAGAAAACGACGTAAAAATACAGTGAAAATAATCACGGTGAAGCTGTTTAATTGGGTTCATTTGAGTTTACCGTTTTTCAATTACGACAATTTTATTTCGTTTTAAAACGTATGCCAGACAAACAAAAATACATTTATATCGAAGTCAAACGAAAACTGTTAAAAATAAAATCTTGCTTTTTCATAAATCAATAATAATAGTCTACCTGGTATGGTATAACGATTTTAAAGCGTAGTAAAATAATATTATTTAAACGTATTAGTAATAATATTTGGTTTTTCGTGAATAATAACGAATGACGTTAATTTTGGTGGAAAATGGCGTTATGTTAGTATATCGCTATACATTATTATTATTTTCTTTTATATTTGTCTTCTAGAATGTGGTAGCCTACGTGATAATATGTTGGCCGTTAAATAACTCGAAACACCAAATCAGCCATTCCGTCGATTTTGCTCTTTTTAGGTCCATCGGACGTCTCGAGGTCAGTTTTACGGGAGCCTATTGCATGTAGTCCGTTTAGAGCGACCGAAGTTTTGTGGCGTATAGCTCAGCAACTTTAGGAACTTAACGAATTATCGATACATATAATTTTTCGGGTTTTTTCATAAACCGAAATCGACACGATAAACGATGCGAAATGCTAAAACATAAAATTGGTCTAGTTGTCTCTTGAAGATCTACAATAACTACGAGAAGTTACATTACGATATTTAAATTATTAATTATATTCGTTTGGCGTACAATTAGATCATTTATTCCGTCGAAATACCGACATTCGCCTGACTATGAATAATTAACGAGGACTGATATTTGGTCAACGAAGTTACACGAGAGTAATTCAACATATATATATATATATATATATTGCCCTAAATTTATTACGATAAGGGCTTTTGAATACATTTTAGAAATGTATTGTAATAACATTATATTAGAGTACAAATATCAAATTTGATTGTTCATCGTAACTAAGCGGGCTGTTTAAACATTGATCACAACAGGTAATTTATTGTTTGATGCCATAAATAAAATGTTTAGTTTTTGTTTTTGACACAACTTGTGATTGTAATGATATTATGTTTGACTGCCTATGAAATCACGTGGTGAATACGTAAAAAACAATTAGGTAAAGTTTTAAAATATTAAAAAATTGTTAAATGGGGAACGTCTTATAATCGCCGTGTGTAGTGTTTTCAACTCGCGTCAATCGTAAACTTTGTAAACAAGAATGATAATTTGTCCGCCAGATGATAAAATGTTTTTAGTTAATTGAACGCGATTCCTCGGTTAAAACTTTAATCCGACCATTTATTAATGGTAAACACGTTTTACAGTGAAATTTACGTAATCGCGTAGACGTATATAGACTTAATGTTACACAAAACGTTATGCGAAATTACCACGACGTGACGTGTAATTTGTGTGTAATTTACATTATAACAAGTATATGCAAGTAGATAATATCTACGTAACGACTCATCTTTTAGTGATGTTACCGTTAGCGATACATTTTTACCGACGCGTTTGTATCCTGTGAGTATGAATATCATAAACGAGTTTGTAAATTCGTAAACAATTTAAGTGCGCGTAAACTGGTACCCGTGTTATACATTCGTTATTTTAAATGTCACGTCCCAATTGCGTCCGTTCAATTTTCAATATTCCGTTTTCGAATAAATTATATTATTATTATTATAAAATCGATATTAATTATCGTGCGCAGTGAGTTAAGGGTGAAAAGAAGTGATCAGAGTTGTGTTATTAGATTCCAGCTTTAAATCCACACGCATATTTAACAAATTGTAATTAAAGAGGAAAGTGGTTTTATAGAAACGACTAATAATTTTTAATTTGTAAATTGATATCCACATGCGCTTCATTATATTACGAGTTTTAGGTTTTAATTCTTTAATATTTTAGTTTAAAGTGGATTTTTATTTGAATTAGTAATATTTAGAGTATACGTGCAAAAGTACGATAGACGATTCTTAATTTTAAAAAAGATTAAATACGAGACATATTTATGTATTTCTAATATAAAATTATTCAATTGTATATACATACACACACACATATATATATATATATATGTATATAAAACATGATCAAGTATTATTCACTTGGTATAGCATTTTGAGTTCACTTGTTTATATCTTAAATGAGTATGTCAACAATTTCATAATTCATTGCAATTTCGGTTATTTAAAATTATTATATTGGAAACTACTGGGAAAAATGTGCGAAATTAAATATCAAAGAGTAAAGCATGCCAACGTTATTTACGCATTTTTTTCTGCATGAAAAAGTATTCATAAACAAAATTTAGAAAAATAACCATCGTAAAACCAAAAACCTTTGCTCCAGTCAGATTTTAAAAATAATTAAGTATTCGCCTATAATATGGTTTTTAGACCTAAGTGTGACATTAGACAAAGATGTTAGTGTTAGATTTTAAGTAATTTATTTAAACACAAGAACGAATTACCTAAAAAATACAAATAAACTGGCAAAATTGCCCCAAAATTGTTTCGGACACGAAGATTTTTTGTATTTTTAAAGAGCTCGATATGTTATACAAACATTGACATATACAATATTTTAACATTCAATATCTATCAATTTCATTAATTACAACACACAACTAGCGTTACTCAGAATTATTTTTCGAATACAATAAATTATCATTTGTTGGATATATTTAAATTTAATACATATAATTATAAAAATTTAAATCTCAGTTTGTTTAATGACTTAGCTCGATTCGCTATCCATAGAATTCGTAACTTTTTTAAAATTAATTATTACACTTTTGACAAAAGAATCATTTAAAATATATACATATACACATACATATTCTTATATATATATATATTTGAATAAGAAATTTTAGTAGATAAATCATAACTACTTAAATATTTTTTTAAATTAATTTGTAATTTTATTTTTAGTGAAGTATGTGTTTTTAATAAACCAATTTAATAGGTATATACTTTTATAATATTTTGTTTCATATCAAGCGCAAAATTTAAATATTTTAATTTTATGCAAAGGTGAATTTATATATTAATAAATCAAGTTATTTTTAAATATTTCGTTCTTTATACAATGTGTTATAAACATATTATTAGTCAATAGCATTAAATTCTACATCTTAGAACATAAAAAATGTATCATTGTTTTCAAATTAAAATTCACGTTATATAAATTTGTATATCAAAAACCGAAACCTAATTTTGCAATAAGACTTGGTCATACTTCTGATAATTTTTGTTCAATAAAACAATGTAAGAATTTTTTGACACTTAATTTACAAATTTTTTTCTGTAGACGTTTTTATGTAAGTGTAAACGGCCGAAAACTTGTTAGAGTCTTAACAAAATATTATCGAAAATCTAAATATCCCAAAAGTTTCCAAGACAATATAATTTAATAATAATCATTGTTATAACAATGTTCTAAGATTTGTAGACCTGTAGCTCATGTCTATATTAAAATTTGCCTATTCATAGCGCCGTGTCATCGTCGATTATTGATTAAGTCGTGTACGATTTTCAAAACTTTATATTTTTACGCTTTATATATATAATACTTGTTCTATGCATCGATCTTTCATTACATGTCTAATAAAGTTATAACAATTTATATTTTGTTACAAATTTTTATTTGTAGAAAATTGTGGGACGAATGGTATTTTAAATTGAGCTAACGTAATTTTTGTTTATCGTAACAAGATATTGATAAATTTATTCTACAGTATCATGGAATGTAATAAATTCAAAAAAATTGTTAATACCGATGTTTAAGAGAATTATTAATTTGTATACTTATAGTTGATATGATTAGCTTAATAATAAAATAGAAAACATTGGGAAACTTTTATTATAACTTTTTTCTCGTCAAAAATATACTTTTATATGATTTTTAAATGAATATTTATATGATTTTAAAGTATTATAATTAAATATAAATCTGTGTTCAAACTATGAAATTATTTAATATTGAATTTTTATGTATACCAAAATTATTTTGATTTTCTTGTAGGTATTTTTATAATTATACATACATATATATATGTTTGCATAATTTTGATGTTGGAAATTATGAATGTCATTTAATTTGAGTTTGGTTAAATTTTGTCATGAAATGTATGAATTAAAAATAACATTGTTGGACGGTAGCTTAAAATTATTTAATAATAAAATGTTATATATAAATATATTTAAAAATTTAAATAAATTTTTTATCTATAAATGTATTAATTACACGGGACCAATTATAAAATAAACGTATTCATAGTACTTTTATAGCTTCAAATGTTATTATTATGTAGCCGTATGTATTTCTTGAATTGTGTTATAAATTTTAAACATTTTGGCAAATATTTAAACTAAGTTGTTAATTTTTAATTTCTCCGTCGTATTTTAGTTTATTGAATATTTAGGACATACTTAGTAGTTTATTCTAAATTATTTATTAAAAAAGACAATTGACGTTAATATAGATCATACATTTAAAAAATAATAGATTTGTAATAATTTATATTACTGTAACTAAAGTGTTCAACATATTTACTGTCAGTTTTGAATTGTTTTTAATGAAAGGTAATTAGAAAGTTGTTGTTCTTTACATTATAACGGTATTGTTTTTAAAGTAAAAGACATACTACTTTCAACCAATATGATCATTATTGGGGTACAATTCTAAGATAATTCGCATCATCCTTTTTCTATATAAGTTTCAAATTTAATTGGAGCTTAAAAAAATGTATTTTATGTCCAAGAACACACTAAAATTTTATTTTAAGGGAAACAATTTTTCTATGAGTTTCTGAAGTCTAAATTATTGTTTATTGTTTTAAGCTTGTATCATAATATTACAAACAATGTAATTAAAACTTCAACCAAAAAAATTAAGGGAAAAAGGGAATTAAAATATCGTTTCGTAATTTTGCAAAAAAATCGTAGTTTTTAATTGGCTTTAGTTTCTTAATTTGATTTATTTTGAATACAAGTTTAGTATTATTTAATAAAACTATTTTTAGTTTTATATAATATATATCTAAATTAATTTATTCGTCGATTATTATTATACATAATACAAATGTAATTAGTAGTAGTAAATAGTAAAATTTCTGTAAATAACATTACAAATATAAATATAATTGTTGAAATATTATTTGTATTTATTTTCAAATAAGTTGAACTCTTATAATAAAAGAAAAGAATCGTTTTCGTTTTATTCAATATTGTCCTTTGAATGTGAATTATTATTTCTGAGTAAAGTGACTAAAGTTTTTTAAAAACTTATCCCTTCTTTTGTATAAGAGTTACTGTGAAATACAACTTATATTTTTAGTTTTTTTTTTGTATTATAAGATTAAATTTCATTGTAATTGTTTGTTCAACACTATATATATATCACCTATACATTTTCGATGATGAATATAATACAATTTTTGTTAATTTCACAAAGAATTTTTATTCAATTTATTTTTCTTTTATGCGAAATTATAAAAAAAATTGAATACACCATTTTCGTTATTAGTCTATTTATATAGCATGCGTGCTTTATAAATGTTATAACAATCGTACATTTAATTTTATAATACCTTAGGTATTAGGAAATCTTATAATAAATTCGTTATTTGAAAATTTACAATAATATTGATTTTACTGTTAAACTAACTACAATTATTTTATAAGCATTTAACTATAAATGTAAAATAATAATTCGATAAATATCCGTTTTTTTATGATTATTTTGATTACGAATGTTTAAATAATACAAGTGTAATAATATTTTGTTATATTTTCGTGTGTCATAACTTATTGTAATGGATAATTTAACGTTCTATATATAATTAATTTTATAATTTTTGTTTTACTTTTATAAAAATGTTCCTACTATTTTTTTTTCTAAAATAATAATAAACGTTTGTTTCAAATAATTTAATACGTTATGAATAAAAAAATATGTTAGATTAATAATATAATAATATTAATAATTTTATTTATTTATATTTTGATACTTAATTTTTTTTTACTTGTGTAATAAAAACATCGAAAATTAATAATTAAGCAATTAAAAGTTTTAACGTTTATTTTACAGTCTGCGTTTTTTCGTTTTGTTTTACGTAAACATAAATATTGCTGTTCACGCAGTCAAATTAATAATTTAATTCCAAATATGCATTAGTTTATAACCGATTTGTTTGATTTTACGACTTATGTTTATATATAAAAATCTATAACAATTCATACTACACACGTTAATTAAAAACCACATTAATGGCCCATGTTGCAATTCCAACGTTTCACAAAATAAATTACATAACTTTTGCGGTACTAATATGATGTATTATATTATTGTAACGCACAAATATAACTCTAAACTAAATTGCCATAAATATTGCATTTTTTGTTTTTTTTTTTTATATATGTATTTGTATGCAATAATGAGTAGCTATTCTTAAGTATAAACTAATATTCACAAAAACCAGATATTATAAAAGTTACATATTTTAGGATAATTTAAGTTTAAAAATTTATCCATTTTTTTGATAAAAGTATTTTATTTTAAAGAAAGAACAAATAATTAAAATATATAAAAATTTTTATTATTGTGTGTGTGCATGTGAAAAAACATTTAAAACATTTACCATCGATAATTTTTTAAGTTATAAATCGTACATTAAACATTTAAGTGACTAGAAACATAAAATAAATAATATATATAAACGTGATACAGTAAAATAAATAAGTAAATAATGAAAAAAGAAGTAAAATAATTATTTTACAAAACTACGCAAAATATTCCTTTAGTTTTATAAAATAAATTCAGATAAATCAATGTATATATATATATATATAAATTTTTCATATTATTTCTAAGTAAACTATGTTTGAATTATTTTAGTCAGATGAGTAGACATAAAAGTTGTTTGAAAAGTTCATGTATAAGTAGAGAACATAAAATTGTCCGTGAGAGTAACAGCTTTTTGTTATATATAAAGCTGCAAACGTCATGGTTCAACTCTAGGTCTCGTTGTTTGACATATATATCAATATCTCGATGGATTTAAATAATTCAAAAATGTATTGCGAATGTACATTGGCAGTCTCTTTTCCTTCATTGAATATTTCTCTGTTTTCCACTTCATAATTTTTTTTTTTGATAATTGAATTCCTTAGCAACATTTGTAGAGTGTTCGATGATAATTTTTTCTATTGATGGGCTTCACGTATTAGATTATATATACAACAAGACACAAAAGAGCAAACGAAAATAATCAATGAAAGAAAACGACAAACAAATAACTTACAAAATACGAAATTATTACGAAGAAAAATGTATAAAATATTAACATATAATTAATGTTGACACCTCAATCGTTTACAAATATACAAAAAGAAAATATGTCTAAAACCTGTTCTGTAAATTACCCAGTGAATTAAAAAAAACCATGGACGATTGATTCAGTAATTTCAAAATCAATAGGTTACTATAATTTATATTTCAATTTACTGAAATGAAATTAAAAATTATAAAAGCCTAACAATAAATGTATCTGCATTATAACTTTATATAAAAGTTAATATTCAAATAGTAATTGTGAATAAATCATAGACAAAAATATTATGCCGTATTTAAATAATCCTATGAAATATCATATGCCTTATTTACGTAAGCATATAATAAGTTAAATATTTGATAAAAGTCTTCTAAAAACACCAAAAAACCTAATAATTATAATACGCAATTATGAAAAAATATTAATCCATAGAATAATCTCTGAAACGTTTGTACTAATAATTGCGTGCTGAATGTTTTTAAGAAAATCGGTTAATTATATACAATTTAATATTAATTAGCTAAAAATACGCGAGACAAAAATTAAACGTTAAAAATATGTTTTAATCCAAATGACTTCAGGGATAAAAAATTGAAATATTAAATTTTACGTTGTTCCTTAATAATTTAAATATTAAAAAAAACTGATTGTGTAAAAAACCAAACGGCTTCATAAAAAAATATAAATTATAATGAAATATAATACTTATAGTGACGTAGCATTTTATCTGAAAAATAAAATACTACTATAACAATAATTTAAATTTCCATTATATATATATTATACTCTATTGAAAATTGTAGTAAAATTATGATAAACAAGTACAGATAGTCATAATTAAATATAATGCATATGTATAAATGAATTACAATAGGTAAAAGATTGAAATATAATATAATTGATTGAGGTATGATATTTTCTCATAAACATTGTATGTGTAATTTATAGATCTATAAAATATAGATTTACTATCAAAATGTATATTAAGAAACTTCAATAATGATTATATGTAGTCGAATCAACATTTACCTATTAATAATATTATTTTTGCGCGCCAATAAAACGTATTTACGAACTTTATTTATTTATCTATATTTAAAATTATCTAAAAATGTATAGTATATAGTGTGTTTAAATGTCAAATTTTAAAATATCGTTTGGATAATTGGGTAGTTAAACATACATTTTACATTATAATTGGTAATGTCGTATTTTTTTATGAAAATGAAAAATATAATTTCTTATTACGCTGTTACATATTATTTATAATATAAACATATGAGATTGAAGTATGTCTATCGTTATTATCAATATTGATATTTTGGTGTTCAAAATAAGTGTTATTTGTAGTATAGTTTTTGCCAACGTCGAATAAAAAGTATTCCGAAATTTAATAACCTTTGGAACTTAGAGATGCAACGAAGCGAACGTAAAAAATTGTATAGTAGATATTAAACATCAAATGGCAAAATATGTAAAAATATCATTTCATATAAAATTATTTTCCTAAGATCCAATAAAAATATCCTTTTCTAGATTGAATATAAATATGGAAATACAAAATTCGCCGATGTATTGTACAATTTTTACAGTATTTGTTTTCAATATGGCTTTAGTAGTATATTTATTTAAGGAAAAAAAGAATTACGAAGAATACATTTTTTTCTCGAATTAGTCAAAAGGGATTTTAAAATTGGCCCGTTTAAAAACATGTAGAATTAAACAAATACAAAATTACTACATAACTAAATAAAATAAATTATGTAAAGGTTAATATTGCTCGACATACAGTGTAATTTAAAGATATAATTGAAAAGGAATGTTATACATAATGAACGTAAAAGTATTTTTTGTAAATAATACAATGGTAATTAAATATGTATTTGTTAGAACCAATACGAATATAATTAGTTTGGAACATTTATGTAAGCCGTCGTATATATTATCGATTTGAAAACTATATAAATTACAAATTAGAGTATGCACGAATATGTAGCATTTTATCTTTATGAATGAATCAATAAATAAATGAATATATTTAACGGAAAAAATACTCCTTTGAGAACATAAACGGGGAATTCAACATTTCATCTATTTCAAATCCGATTATTCATTAAATAACTCTAGTACCAAAAGAAACGAATTATTCTTTCGTAATATGACAGCAATCAACCCTTTTATATTTTCAACAAATTTATTATGGACTTTACCGATCAGTTATGTTTTATTTATTAAATTTTATAACACTCAGATATTTTAGAAATTATAATTTCTTTTATCTGCCTTTACTGTTTTCTTCTAAATATATATTATTAATATTTTTTATTACGCATATATATTTCAGTTCTATTAATATTAATTCGCAAAGTGTAATAACGAGTAGCCTTCATTATAACCACATTTTATCACATTAGATTTATGTTACCTCTCTAATTTTAACAATTTTTGTATTTTCTTTAATATTTATTACAGGTTTAGTTAAGTGATTAGCTTGCTATAGCGTTCGTGACCATTGTCACGAGTTATTATATTTATTTTTTTTGTAAACAAACATAATAGATTGTTCTATTTGCACTAATTGTTTAAGTGATTTATCTATATGGCTAAAATAGCAAAAATGTCGTTGGTATTCTATATTTTAATTGGTCATAAATTTTATGTTATTTGATGTGCGTATATAAGTAATATTGTTCGGGAGTTACCATAATATTAAATTTAATATTATATAGTTTTAAATCTTATTTTTAATATACTCATCCAAGCACAACACACTGGCATTTATTGGTATTGTTCGGCGAATGTGTTCATTTCGTGTGAGTGTTATTAAAATTTATTAACCTCTATTCAGTTTGATTAGCGTTTGCTAAAATGTGTTTCATGATATAGACAACAGAGGACGAAGTTGGTGTTTGGACGCCCGTAATAATATTTTATGTTTTCAGCCTCTACAAACTTCCTTCTTACAACAGGGTGTTTACGTCATCGTTTTATTAATAAATTAAAAATACAAATAAATACGACTACATAATAAATTGTTCATTAATTAACTACTTATATTCTTGTCACGAAGAATAAAAATATTCTGGCAACTACTTTGCCAAATACAATATTATTATCAATTCTATGTGCATGTCGTATTTCATTAAATATCGATAGTTAATTCATTTGTATCTAATTGACAAGAATGAAGTTATTAAGTAACGAGAAATACTTAAACCCAGTAATTACATCATATACAATATTATACGCAATAATTCTTCTACATGTATTATGATGATTTTTAATCATTATGTTAAGACGAAGACCATTGATATAAGCATTTTAAATCTTCACTTATTACTATTTATATATTTATTATTGAAAATACCATACTGTTGATACTGTGTATACAATTTGTGATTACGTATATTCTATATTTGAATTTTTAATTTTTAAGATTAAAAATAAAAGTTCATATATTTATGACGGTAAACCTAGTTTAATTATTTTGTTGAAGCCGTATAATGGATCGCGTGGATATAATGTTGTTCGCTCGTATATGTAGGTGTGCCCAACTTTATTATTGTTAAATTATTATCTATGTTTATTGAATTATTATTATAATCGCAATTATTATAGAGATAAAAAACCCGTCTTCATCCAACCATTCCCATTAATTGTCGCCATATTTTTATCGTCCGTCCGCGAACTGCCGCCATACACGGGTTGACGTCGTCGTAAAACGTTATGTGATGTGTGCTATTTTATGTATGTAAAAATTCATTATTAGTCGTGTATTTCGTAGTTTTTTTAAGAATATAAAATAGTCAGTGCTGATAAATAACATTTTTACGTGTATCTTTTGTGTTATCTTAGTAACGTGTTGTTGGACAAAAGGGGCCAGTTTCTTAATTAATTTTGAATTATTAATTATTATTATATTTTCTCGTTCAATTATATCATTTAATAGAAAATATTCAAGTGAAATTATTTCTTTATAGATACACATATATGCGTGTGTGTGTGTATACGTATATGTATATACGAGTGAATAAAGTTACGATTTGTTTAATATACAGTCCACAAATCGAAGGACAGGTAAAGTATACCATTATTTGGAGAACCCTTGGGTATAACATACTTAATGTGAGTGTTGAATCAATGCACTGGTACAACACACACATATATAAATATTACAATAACATAAAAATAAAGAAAAAATATGGAGAGGAAATGCCGAGGTGTTTTATTTTTTATCGAATGTTTACTACAATTAATATTGGGGGTCGTAAATTCCATAATTATTTAGGAATTAATTGATAAGTTAAAAAATGAAAGAAAAATATAGTGATGAATGATCAAACAAAATTAATAATAAAATTTACTTACCTTGCTGACAATATTTTACTTCGTAAGTATAAAAACGTAACAATTCGTGCAAGAGTTTAATGAAAATGTTGGGTTGATGATTTTGTATTCTCGAATTTATTGACAATGTTAAATGAGTCAAAATACAAGAAGACCGGCGTAAGGAACACCACTCGTCCCTCGGAATACAGAATTCTTGAGGAATTGTAACTTTCGGTTGGAGTGCACTGACTTGAAAATGAAATCACCTTAAGATCCAAAGGAGTATTTTCTATGTTACGTAACATTTACAGGGTTATAAAATTGTGGTGAGCAGTTAATCAAAGCCATCTCGTTGTAGAAATTGGCAGGCATGGTCGTCACGTTATTGTTAACGTTTACTTTTATTATTGTACTTAGTGTCTTTTGCAATTTGGTATCAATAAAATTGTTCAATTAAGGTTAAGTATGAAATTTTGTGACAATAATTCGTTCTTTGATTTAAAATTTTTTTTTTTATTTTTGTTACGTAAACTTATTTTAGATGATCGTCGACTATTATGTGTGTTTAAGTGTTTATTATTATATTTCGTGTAAATCAATTTTCGTGTCGTAAGTACGATTTATCCGAGTTTATATAATTCGTTATCCATTGATAATGTGTTCGGTGTTCTGAAGAGATCAAGCGTCAGTCCGTTTTATTGAAATTTTATTTTATACAAAAATATTTTTGTATTGTGATTTTACAAGAAAGAAATTAAGATCTGTAATTAATATGTTGACTGTTATTAGAATTATGACGAGTACGCATATTATTACAATATTCTAAAATCAATATTATTTATAAATTAGTATTCCACATTATAACATGTTACAGAAGAATCGGTATAGCTATTATATATTATCTTAAAAGAAATCTTGACATATTTCCTTGTGGTTTTTTTAAATTTTACATAAGTATTGAAATGTGAACAACTCTTATAGTACTTGCAGTAAAGAGAGTTATAAATTTCTTATTTAGACACGGGCAAAATAACTTGTCAGAAATGCAATTTATATCAGAGATTCAATGGAAAAAAGTGTATTTTCTGCATTTATACTTTTTAAACGAAAATATAATCAAATTTAATTTAAAGACTTTTAAAAAAGTTTCATCATTAATTTGATAATTGTGTTAAATTGTTTTTCTAAAATCAAGTTTCAGTCGAAGAATGTTCTTTAAAATTAATAAGAGCTTATTATAAATTCTCAATATTGAGATTGTGGATAATTATATCAAATTTAATTAATTAATTAAATTTTAAATTATGTTTTATATAATGATAATTATAAACTATTTCATATTATATAATATGACAGTAATAGGGTCATGAATTGAACGAAATATAATAAGATAATTTAAATGTGCCTTCTAATAAAATTGTACACTAAATATTTGAAAAAGTATGTTTCATAATACTGACAAGTAAATGTATTATTTAAGCTCTGACAAGTTAAATCACGTTAAATGACCTTCTACACGTAATATATAGTTAAAAACTTGAGGTTTTTATCTGTTTAATGTGTCTTTCATTCCTTCATTATAAAAGCTTAACCTTTTTATTCAGGATATATTTAGGAGAGCGAGTAAATTTCACTGTGATTATTAACTTATAAATTAGCTTATTGAGATTATTTATCACACCACATATTAATAGTTTGAACAATATATTCACTGTAAACATTATACGTATTCAAAAATTATTGAAATTGATAAATAAATTACAATAAAAATCAGCTCGCTTACAATCTTTCAACGTAAACAAATAACAGCATATCGTTTTAATATTGCAAATTTTGATTCAAATTTAATGAATCCAAAAGTGTCATCTACCTAATTTATATTAACTCTTCTGCTTTTAAATATTAGAACTGCTTGAGCTATGTTTGTAGTTTATAAAACAAACGTCATTTTACATTAAATATTTTGCATTTCGTTCAAAATTTTAATTTCGAATACTTTAATTTTTATTAATTTTATTATTATTAGAATTTGTTTTTGTTTTTCAAACATATTTTGTATTAGATCTTAAATCTAAGTATTTTCTTTTTTAAACAAATTACACTTCTAAATAATGCCACTTTGATTAAAAATTTTCGTTATATTTTTATACGTAAAAAATTGTACACAATAATATAAATGCATAAATATATATAAAGCATACATTACATAATTTCATCCTGTTATTAAATTTTTGTGATTATTTTGAATATAACTTTTAATTAGAGTTGATATGAATATTTTCGTAATTATAAGTGGTTTAAATACAAATAAATATAACTATATATATACGGATATTAATTATATTCCATTGTCATTTTATTTGACATACAAGTCTATTCTGATTTTTCTACAGTATGAATATGAATTCTTATTATATCTTTTTAGTCCGTAAAATCTTAAAGAATATAAAAATATTAGCTCTTTGTGCTTGTATATAATGTAATATTGTATGGTTCTTCAAATTAGACATCACAATAAACATGGAAATATATTCAATAGAAAATATTCATTTTTTCGGTTAATTTAATGTTATGGTGAATATCATTTTTAAAATTCAATTTGTGGTAGATAATATTATTTATTACAATAATAAACAAATACAAAGATATCCAATTTTAAATTTAATATGTTGTCAATAAATTCAATGGAAATTTATATTTACAACTTATTTATAACGAATAGTTTTAGATTAATACGCTGTCTCTTTTAAAAGTATTAAAAATAATTTCTTTATTTGCGTTAAATTTTCGACGAATGATGTAAACGTATAAATTATTTAGTGAACTATATTATTCAGTACATTCGAATTATAAAATTGAATAAATAAATATATATTTAATTAGCGAAATATTTAATATATCGTCATTAAAACTAAAAAATAAAATAAAAATTATAAAAATCTTATTTTTTTTTTATAAAATTGTAGTATTGTAATTACTATACATTATAATTAAAAATTATTGATACAAAATCTCATTTATGAACATAAGATACATACTAGTATATATGACAATTGAATTATTAAATTGATATAACCAATCGTTTGTTAAGCAATTTAGCTTAGAAATTAAATTTTCTGTTAGAAAAAAGTTATTATAAAAATTTATCTATAAATAATTTAATTACAAATTGAATATATTTGAAATATAATAAAATGTAGAACGAGATATATAGAAATTATAATCGGTATTGTTTACAAAATATTAATTTCATTAATAACGTTATGGTTATTTTAATAAAAATAGCGTTGAAATAAAAACCTTAGTATTAGGTTTTTATTCATAAGTACAAAACCGTTTTATCTTCGTTGTGTCTATCAATCTCTCGGTTTGTTTTTATATCTCGTTACCGTGGATATCAGTATCAATACATGCAATTTAATTCCATTAGTTTTTTTTTTTTGAACATTTTATAATTAAAATATATTTTAAAATGTTATTTCGATGTTCATATTTAATTTTAGGTGTATAGTTTATACGTTAAAAGCAAAATTGACAATAACTGATTTTTAAGAAAATAAATAAAATTGAAGGAACATAAAGAGGGAGGAAACGTGTAAAACGAATTACGTTTTTAAACCATGACCAGAATCGTAGAATTTGTAAATTGAATCAAAATATGTATAAGAACTATTTTTGAAATTGAACATTAAACTTTTAGGGAATTCAACGTGTGTTAGGATATTTATCAGAAGTTAAACAGAAATGGATTATTAAACAAAATTAGACGCAATTTCTTACAAAATATAGTAATATTTCAACAAATTTTAATTAATTACTCGAAACAATTTCAATTATTTATAATAAATATTCGTGAACTCAAAGAATACTTCGCTTTATACGTAAATACCAAATATTGGAAAATCAATGCTATAAGTCCGTACAAGAACCGGAAATGCAACAAACTCGTCGAGTGAACTCATCTTTATTTCTTTATTATAATAATACGTTTTTATATGATATGACCCACTATTTATAAGTGATTATTGATTAGACATATCTGGAAATATTATCTCGATATTACTTTGATTTTGTAATTATTGTGATTTAGATGTTTTATAATCGTTGAATATTTATATTATACTTAACGATTGTAAACTTTTAAAGAAGTCGAACGATTATTTTCCTTTTTGTGTTTATATATAATAAACGTTAAAATCTATAAGATTATAATAAATAGTAATTAAAATCTATATTACGGTAAATAATTTTGTTTGTATATAATTAGCGCATTTCAAAATCAATTAAACTGAATGTTCTCAAAAGTATTTCGATATTAATCAATTATAAATATCATATGTATGTGACGAGTTATCATAAAATTAAATATCTTGTTACGATAAATTGTATTATAAAAAACGAACTTCTAGCTTAACTTTAAATTATGATAAATAAGTAGGGCGTACGTTGAACATAAATTCGCATTAAATTCATGTTAAAATTGTTGAGGAACATCCACGAACATTAATAGTCAAAAATCGTTGCAAAAACACTGCGCTTGTAAACGAATGTCGTAATTGTTATATTCGTCGAACCCAGAGGTCGTACTATTAATCGCAGCTAATGTCGAAAATAATAAACTAATAAAAGGAATTAATCTAAGAGGATTAGCGTGGTAAAGAAATAATTGAAGTAAAATGATAATAAACGTCTAAATTAACGTTAACTACTCGTCATTAGGATATGCAAACGGTAGGTTTTCAGTATAGAATTTGCATTTCGAATGACACGGAATACAATTTCACATCCAGTTTTCTCATTTGTGTTTTAATGGTCGAAATGTACTTTTTGATTATGTTATAAATAACCGTATGGACAATTAATGAATGAATATTCAAACGTTACCATATTCATTTCGAATATTACGCAAAAAGATAATTACAATATATATAAAACGAGTAATGTTTAATGTATACTATTGGTTTTAGTACTATTTCATTCGGTATATATTTTTAAATAATTCAATTAAAAGCTGGATTTCGTTTGCAGTTTTACTAATTATATGAACGTTGTTGACGTATACATTTTGACAAAATATACAAAATTAAATTATGTAAATTATTTAATATTACGTTCGCGATAAATACTGTAATGATGTGTACATATCATCGATTTAAATATACTTAATATTATACAAGCTTACACAATAATCCGAAATAAAATTAATCACGTCGACTAATATCCCGTTATCAAATCATTTCTAAAGAACTTAATTATACTATAGCAAACGTCATATAAACGACTCGAAATTAAATTAGTAAAGTACAATGGTAACAAATCGTCAAATAAACTATTAGTGATTATATCTTTAGGTAGTATGCCGCGTATAAAAGGAAAAACTGACATTTTACATTGGGAAATATAGAACTACCGAAATAATTTTAAATCGTTTAATTACATCGCACTAAAGATTATCCGAATGGCTTATAGTTCGATAAAATTATTGTAAAATAGGTCAAGTGCACAGGACCAACGGTATTTTTATGTAAAAAATATATATATATATGTATGTATATCAAATAATTATTTTGATAAATTCAAAAGGATTAAAATCTAAAAATGATCTACTAGGTAATTACGAGGAGATAAAATCAAACAAATAAGGAATAGTAGCAAGCTTTTGTTAAGAGCAAAAAGTGTTTGTATTAGCGATAGATGAGTTTGTGGACATTTACGTTACGAAAATTGAAGCGTTTGATTTATTTCACGTACTACTTGTCATTGACTTTGTTGCTATGTCCGACGGCAGCGTCATAACCATTTCATTTTCTATTTTCTTATGATTGTTTCAATATACAGTTTTTTCTTATTAACCAGTCAAGTCGATATAGAGTGAACGCCGATACTGTTTTGTACATATTTTTTATTATTTTTTAGCGAATTATTTAAAAAATAATCTCTAATCAATATTTGAATTTACGACTCCAGTAGTTTCGTGTTTATAATTTAATATTAAATTATTCCTTCTAAAATAATAATTTTCTAAATTTTTATTTATGTTTTTTAATATTTATGTTATTAAAATTGAAAATTATTTAAGTTACATAAAACATTATATATATATATATATCAAAAATAAGGTTTTATTATTATTTATAGTTATATAAGTGTTTATAAATATTTAAAATACACTTTAAATATAATTCGACTTATTGAATCATTTTTTACAACAGTCGTTGTACCATTTGAATAATAAATATTTTCTGTTATCGTTATTTATTCTTTATATCACCCATAAAGAAATGTTTTTACGATTGTTATTTGTTTCTTTCTTATGCATTCCTGTACTGCTCAACCAAATTTCATGATATTCAGTACACAGGGATATTTGGGTATGGCGAATGTTTTGGTGGTATCTATTTTGCTTAACGTTAATAACGCCTGTAGGTATATGTACAGCGCGCGTATTATATATTCATAATTATTTTTCGCTACAATACGTTGTAATGGACACAGGCGCATAGTCGCTAAATTACCATTAGTAAATAAGTAAATCATTCGCGAAAAATGACATTATTGACTGATTTGAATTGAATCAAATATGAAAAGCGATATTCGAGGTCGTGTGTGATATAAAAAGTAGTGTTGATTCGATTGCCGATCGCGTCACGAAGCGATACTTTCGTTATTACATCAATAATTCCATCAAAAATGACAAGTGATTGATCGAGCTCCATCTCGAACACGGAAGAAAAACGTATTACAGACATAAGAAACAGACTAGCAAGGGGACAGGGAAACTATTCGATTACGTACTGCTTAATGCAGACGTACACTACGCGTTGATTTAAATCCGGGTGTATTCCATTACAATGTTAATTACGATTGCGATCTTCACTAAAAATCCACGCTTGGCGCGTAAACAGCTGTATATGGTCTGCTCACGCGTTCGAAAACTTTTTGGTTTATTCGCGTATGCACCAGACAGACAAAGGAATAATGTCGCGTTTCTAAAAGCGCTTCAATAAATATAATTGAAACACAAAAGCTTTATTTCTCTAAGTGGCGTCGCAACGTATTCCGGGTTCAACTATTACATTTGAAAAAATGTAAAGTTACTTAAACACAATAATCGTCATTGTTTTATTATTATTATTATTATATACGTAGGAGACGGTAATTTTTTCAAATTGTGTTCACGAATGTTTAATTTAATATTGAAACGAGGTGAGCCTACTAAAATACGAATAAATTTAAATTTCCATTAGGAGGCGTGTGATAATTAATATTGTTATTAATTCGACGTCGACACTCGGCTGTTGAGATTCGTACTAATTACACCGTTATCTTTTTTCTGATATTTTTTTTTTGTTAGAGGAAACACATAAGGCCACCCCGTTTCGTATTGTATGTTAACTAATAGGTCTACGCGTTTAATTTATTTGTAGCATACGGAAATACCGTCTCTCAAAACGCGTTTAATTGGCTTACAAATCTAGTGTAATGTACCAAAAAAATTAGACATTTCGTACGTTGTTTGATTATTGTAAGTAAAAATAATTTAATTGCCGATACAATAACGCTAGTCGTTATACCGTATTTTGTTTCCTGTTGATTCGTTTTTTTTATTACATATAGTTCACGTCTTATACTGATTTTGACGATATTCAATTTTAATATAAGTTTCGTACAAGTTTGTTGAATAATTATTTTCACTAAAAATCACTGTAAATTTCAATAAATATAAACGGTTATCTGCGCGTATAAAATGAGAGTATGGTGGTGTAATAGAATATGAAATGTGTCGTATCCTTGATACGATTAAAAAAACCCGTACATAAAAAGACTTGGTTGTAAAATAATTTATTGAAATCATAAAACATAGGAGATCTAACGCATATTTATTATATTTATTCTACTATTGAGTCCATTTTTTACCGTCTTATGCGTATAAATTGATTTATATTTTGCAACGTCAGTAGTTCCTCACAATTGTCAATTACGGTTGGAACGCCCTTTGCAATATTATATTGGTTTTGATGTTTCGTTTGAACATTTTTTTTTATTTCATATTTTAACAAATAAAAAACCATAAACGATATTTATTCAAAGAGTACAATTTGGACTTTTTATAGAACGGAGATGATGTGTTTAAAAGTCAACTTTTATTTGTTTATTTTTATCTTTTACAAAGCTTCCAAGCTATTGCGATAATATTTAAAAATATTTTAAGTAAAAAATATTCCGAACATTTTTAAAAAATCTATATAATAATTCAGATATTGCGACAAATTGTATTAGTATTATTTAAAGATCAGAGTAATAATATTGTTAAATATACAAGGTTATTATGACTAATTGGTGCAGGAATCATTGGACCAAATATAAACAATATACACTTGCGTAAAATGTTAAATATGTAAAAAATACTTTTAATTTTTTTTTGACCATTAATAATTCATAATTATAATTATTATTATATGATACAGTTATATAATAACTGATAGATAAAACTTTTTTGGATCATAATATAGTTATTTTTTTAATATATATTTAGAATATATACAATTTATAAATATTAATTTGAAATAAGAATACGTAATACAAGATTAAGGGCATAGATGGTAGCAAAAAAAGTCACTCAGTAGTGATATTTTTAGGTAGTATTATTTTTTAAAATTAATTTATATACGTAAATATATGTATTTATTTTATTAGATTTATTAAGGAGTTTAAAATTTATGCGATATGCATGTCTATGAGATATTTACTATACGTTGTTTTTATAAAATATTGAATTTCCAAATTGAATTTAACTTAAATATTCCAAACATCAAACAATTATTATTTTAATCGCGAAATTATCGATAGTGAATATTATTAATATAATATTACTATTATTAGGTTTGATATGGTTTTATCGAATAACTTATTTATGAAAATATTATATAATTATATAATTATATATATATATTTAAATATCCGTAAATAATCAAATCAAATGTGCAAAATTAAATTTATTTTGAAACCCGTTCTTTCATAAGACACGAACTAGTAAACAATTACTTTTATTAAATTGAAAATATACCAAAAAAATATTATTCTGATAGTTTCCGAATTCAATAATTATATGACTTTTTTATTATTTCGAAAATTCACTTATACGTGCAATTGTGTGCAATAATATGATTAACGTTATCAAAATATTATTGATTTTAAATGTATTAAAACGAGTTAGTATTTAACAAACTTCTCAACAAATTTAATATTAATATTTATAAAAAAGTCCACATGTTATAATATTGTTGAATCTAAACTACTAAAAATATTTTAGTCACATTGAATTCTACTTCACCTAAATATTGCTGTTGATTAAAACCGAGTTGTTAACGTTTAATTTCATAAATGTTGTCAGTTTTTTCTCGCAAGTTGATAATACAAATGGATACTTCAGTAATTACCTAAAAATTGTATTATACTATAATATAATGCCAAAATCAGATGAATTAAATTTCATTGTAATTGAAGTAGAAATCGTAAAAACAGACGCGCTAAATAAGAAATTGTTGTATCTTCTTCGAGCCTTGACAATAACAATACGAATTATGACAAAAAACAATTGAAAATTTTTTAATAGTATCTATATACACGAGGAAACAATTCATAATATATTTATTTATACAACTAAAGAGTTATAAATAAATGTATAGAAATTATTTGAAATTCCCACAACAAATGTTAAACGAAAGCATTTATAAGATATTAGGTTATTCATCAAAAGTTAAATGAAATGTAATTTTTGTGTCACTATATAATTCTTCTACTTAACAATCTGTTTTTTTTATTGAAACAACTCAGCACAATTCTTATAACCTAAAAAACAGCACTATTCACTAATGGTTTTTCACAGAATGTATAAATGCCACGATGAATGACACTGTCTATTATTTTCAAACTGATATCGATTATCTAATGTATATTTTTTTTTATTTTACGACAATTCACAAACCACAGACTGATGGTTTTGAATAAACGAAATGAAATTTTATGAATTTAATATTATTTTACAAAAATCAAGTTAAGAATACTAAAAGTGAATTATCGTCATATTAAAATTGTTTTAATATTATATCATATATATATTCTCTATTTAATATTCTAATGTTTTTTTAATTAACAATATTAGCTTTAATATTTGTCATCTATCTATAAATTAATTAATCTTGCTGTAACGTTAATGAAAATACTTTCAATATTTACATATTAATTTATTTGTAATAAAATATAATATATGATATAATTAAATGTAAACAAATAATATTTTTAACCACATTGTCACTTCAATTTTACATCTATTTTAGAACTAAAAGCACTTAGTAAGCATTCAAACGTATTATTCAACTTAACTATAAATATTTATGTTTTGAAAATGAGAAATTTTGTATAAATAAAAGGAAATACGAAAACTTGGTGTTTAACATATATGTTTTTTAGCACAGATTGTTAATGTTTAGCGTCACTCATAAATCATGCCTGTAATATATAATATATACGAAGTATAAATTCGATAACATTCAAAAGTAAATAAACAAATGTTTAAATAGAAATTAAAAACTGTTAAACTTAACCTTGGGCACAAGTAATAAAAAATTAAAATAACGGTTGTTGTATTGTTTGATTTGATTTGATTTTTATTGTAGTATATAATTTCAGGAAGGGTTTATTTTATTTCAAAATCGATATATTTTATTATTCGTTGTAAAGATATAAAATTGACAACGTATATTAATTAATCCGGGGATTTTTTAAATTGTAAATACGGAATTAATATAAATCTATATTTATCTATCTATTCATCTATCTACATATATATATATACTTTATAAAAGTATTATCAGCATTAAATATAAAGTATTTAGAAATAAAAATAAAATGTATGTGATTCTTACAGTCCAGTTTCTAGATAAAATTAATAAATCCAACAAGAGGAAAGGAATAAGAAATATAATGTATTAAACTAAGAATTATGTAGTTACAAGAAAAAGTATTTTTTTTAGATAAATATATAACTTTATATAAAAACGGATCTTATGAATATTATTTTTTGAAGATAAAATTGAGTTATTATATCAAATCGAATTATCTGTACTGATTGTGTTAGAATTAAAAGTTTTTTTTAGACACTTGTCGAGCTTTAAAGATTATGTTTTTAATGAAACTGGATAAGTGTCTCGAAAGTTTTCATTTATCAATTTAATATACACATAATAATATTATTGGCTATATATTTCAACGTGAAGCAAATAACACCATAAGCGTAAGTGAATTTCAAACAGCAGAGGTAAAAGAATTACAATATAATATGTCTTGAAGGGGATAACTCCGAAAATAATTATTTTATATATTATCTTTACAAAATTCCACAATTAGCGTTTTTACGATAATTATTACAAAGAATATCGCCAACGTTTAACGAAAACTGAATAAAGTGATATAGTAATTCGAATATATATATATATATCAGTAAATATCTAGGAAGGCGAACAAATAATTTTAATATTATATGTAAATATAGCGTACTAGTTTACAGGGAAGAAACTTATTCATATTACTTCACGGACAATTATCTTTTTCTGTAGTACGTTCTGACAGCCTAGGCAATAACGGAAATCTAATGATAAATAAATACCAGGAAAACTTAAAATGATTTTTTTTAGGGCCAGTATTAACGACAATGTCCATCAATATTGAAGGTATTTTATTCCAAAAAAAAAATACTGACACAACTATGTTAAGTTTATTCTTATCATTTGATCTGTCTATGGGGGATACACAAAGTTGATGATATAAAAAAGAATCCGTCTATTCAGATAACAGCTAAAATCTAAACGGCATTTTTGTGAACGACAGGATTACAACTCAATGTACTAAAGGAATATAATAATATGCATGCTCATAATAATTATGATAACAGAAAACATAATTATTATAAATATAAATTTATTAGCCGTATTAATATTACGTACAAATATTTTTTGTATAAAATAAACATTTAATAAAAACGAATTAACGCTTGATCTCCTCAAAACACCGAACACATTATCAATGGATAACGAATTATACAAACTCAGATAAATCGTACTTACGATACGAAAATTGATTTACACGAAATATAGCAATAAACACTTAAACACACAGAACAGTCGACGATCATCTAAAATAAGTTTACGTAACAAAAATAAAAATATATTTATTTTTAATCAAAGAACGAATTATTGTCATGAAATCCCATACTCAACCTTAATTGAACAATTTTATTGATACCAAATTCAAAAGACACTAAGTACACAATTATAAAGGTAAACGTCAACAATAATGTGACGACCATGCCTGCCAACTTCTACAACTAGATAGCTTTGATTAACTGCTCACCACAATTTTATAACCCTGTAGATGTTACGTAACATAGAAATTACTCCTTTGGACCTTAAGGTGATTTCGTTTTCTAGTCAGTGTACATGTACTCCAACCAAGAGTTACAATTCCTCAAGAATTCTGTATTTGGAGGGACGAGTGGTGTTCCTTACGCCGGTCTTCTTGTATTTTGACTCATTTAACATTGTCAATAAATTCGAGAATACAAATTGGCCCAATATTTTTATTTTATTGTCTTGCACGAATTGTTACGTTTTTATACTTACGAAGTAAAATATTGTCAGCAAGGTAAGTAAATTTTATTATTCATTTTATTTGATCATTCATCACTTTATTTTTTTTTCACTTTTTAACTTATCAATTAATTCCTAAATAATTCTGGAATTCATGATCCCGAATATTAATTGTAATATAATATAATATAAGAATAAAACTCCCAGCTTTTTCTTTCCACTTTTTTTGTATCTTTCTCACCATTTCTCACCCTATATTGTTTCATTCCCATCTTCCCCCTATTAATTCAAAATCTTTCATCATTTTGTATTATTACGAAAATTATCAAACATGTGTCAAACATCTAATATTGACCCATAGTATCTTGTCATAGTTTATTTGTACTATTTATTTTCTTATCATTATATCTACTATTTAACCTTATCAAATGTTATAGTGTATTTGTTAATTTTAATTAATTTACTTGGCACAAGGGGACTTATGTGTAGTAAAATAATATACCTTGTCGTGAATAATAAATATGCGAGCAGTATTATTTGTTTGACCTAAAATAATTACTTTGTATCTGGTTGAATGAAAATGAAGGAACAATGAGTGTTATCTCTTAAGTCTATTTTTCATTTTACCTTCAGTGATTGTTGTCATTGTGATAAACCCCGTAAAAGCAGTTTCCGGATTTCTCTGAAATCTAATTTGTATTTGCGTTGTAATTCTGGATTTGGTGTTATTTAAAAATAAAATTTAACATATATTCTATCACATAAAAAATATAAAAAAAATTGGCTTATATTCGTAATTTTATTTTTGGTAAAGCCTTTATGTTTATGTTGAATATTTTATTATAAGTATTATATTTCTAAAATGTGATATTTTTTATAACTTACTAAGGTATATATTGTAATAAATATACGTAGCTATAAAATATGATCGACAGCAAATAAAATAATGGAAGATTTATATAATTATTAATTTAAAAAGTAAATATATATTATTATACAAATTATGTATCTTTATGAGACGCACAACTTTAATTTTAATTTCATTTATATATGATCGTATGAAACATTGATTTATATCTTGAAATAAAAGAAGATAATCATACTGTAATTTATCGTTTAATAGAATATTTTTCACTGTCGTCAAACGCTAATTTTGTAACTGAATTAATACTATAATAAAAATACAAACGAGTCATTTCTAATGCTTAATGTAAACTAAAAGTAAATGATGAAATTATTTACAATAATGAAAATCATTGGAATGCTGCCGTGATTGATATAATGATATACATTGTTTTAGAATTCATTAAAAATGTGGTATTTTGGTATAAAATGAACCTTTATTTTACATAAATCAATAAATGTGACATCAAATTAATTGCTTTTTTTCGTTTCGATTAATTATATTGATCAATATGTTAGTAATTTTTGTATCTTATAATGACTATAGACGTTTTCTATATAATTATAATCTGGTTAGATTTTTGTTAAATTAAATTAAATAAATTATGGATTTTTTTATTGAAGACGTTTAATGTTTATATGCACTGTCATTTTATCGACGCGGTTAAATATTTTCAAAAATTTGTTTAAGTTTTATTTATATTCATTAAATTATTATTTTGGCTGTTAAGTAAAATATTTTCTTTGTTTATGAGCGAAAATGTTTTTTACCTTTGTATATTAATTAATTTTTTCTAAGAAAGATATTTAAAGTTAATCAATACGTAAATACTTAATTTTGGTGAACTATTTTACATTTAAAAATGTATACTTAAATTTTATATCTTATATTACGTCAATATTATACTTTATAAATTCATTATCAATACTATAAATTCTTATTTCACGTTTAAAAATATTAATATAATTATTATATATTATGTATTATATTTAATATTATAAATATTTTATCACTAATAATTTGATAAAACAATTTTACATGGTATTAATATTGCTATACTAAGTATTTGATACATTTAGAAATACAAAAACTGATGTTATTTAGTTATCAAATACTTCATGTCATACGTATGTAGCTTTTTTTTAAAAATTATTTATTTGTATTATGTCATTATATCCTTGAATTATTTTATCAAAATATTCTTATGAACTTGAAAAATACGAAAAATAAAGTATCGGTCATCATTTACCTGAAAATAGAAATAATATTGAAAAACGATAAACAACAATGAGATATTATAAAAATATATAAAATCGGCGCAAAATGTATTACAGTAGAAGGTAAAATAAATATATTTAAACCATATTAAACTTTGGAAATGATAATAAATAAATTAGTATAAAAACAACTATATTTGTTTAAGACTTTTTTAATTAGATTTAAAAGATTTATAAGAATTTCGAGTTTAAGTAAAAGAATGACAAAGGTAAGTTAGTCAGATATTTGTTATTTAATCTACTCTATCATGTTACATATATGGCTTTAGTCTATGAAATAACAAGCGTAATTGTTATTTTTACGTTTGTCTAAAAAAACGGTGTTTAAACGGGAAACGACATACATGACATGTTATATCTATATAAAAGTTTAGTGTTAAAAAATATGCGAAATAAAAAGATTTATTTAGAAGGTTTAAAGAATAAGGAGTCGGTAATCAAAATTATCTGGCCTATTATAAAACTAAAATAATGTAATTTCGTTTAAAATGTGAGTATTGAAATTCGTATTTATTATCTATAAAATATGAAAGATATACAGAATTCATAAGGGAGTTATCAAAAAAATTCGCTTAAATACATATTCTGTCTGTAATATAAAATAATTTATATAACTTTAATATTTAATGAATACGTATATGTTCTGGATAATGTTTTGTCTTTTTCCTAATTTAACGATATTTTATTTTCTACATTTGAACCTAGTATAAAGCTAAAAGTATTCTCGAGAAATTAATGTACGTTTAAATATATTTTCTGATATTCACTGAAAATGTAATTTTAAAATATTTATTTTAAGGCGCTTTTGATATATGTAACATAAAAAAATAATTTAACAATGCTAGTTACAATAATCTTTGTGTGTGTATAAATATATATTTATAAATATAAGCTTTTATTATAAGACTATTAATTATTTATATTGTTAAATATACAGATAAAGTACTTACATTTTTTATAAACACAGATCAACAGAGGTTCAATTCTACATGAAATCACTCTTCCTATCATCTCGTAGTACCATCTCATTTATATTATAGGAAATTTAATGAATGTTTTGATTTCATATATAATCATTATTCACTCTATATACAGTAAAATCTTTCTATAACCGAATAGCTTGGGATTAACACATTTTTCCGTTATAGAGAAGATGAAAACAATTGTTGTAAAAGGTATATATATATTTTAAAAAATATATATAATAAATTTAATATATATATAATATATTAAAGGTATATTATTTATTTATTTTATTATATTTTATTATATTATAATAAAATACTTTTAGATTATAAATGACGAATATATATCTAAAAGTATCGTGTGTATATTCAATATTAAAAAATTAAAAGTTTACCGTGAAAAAACATATTACATATTACCTTTTTTTTAATTAAAAAAGTAAGTCTGTAATATTTAACTGTTTTTTATGACAAAGGGCATCCATATTCAGCACATTCTCGTGCTTTCCTTATATATTCCAGTAGCTATAAATTTTAAATTGTCGCTGAAAACTTTTGTAATTCTTCTAAATAGTTTTAAAGTATTTTATTTTTGTCACATAGTTGATTTTTCTAGTATCATTACTATCGTGTTCTATGTTTTTAATTTTTTTTTCTTTTTAAAAAAGACACCAAATTCTAAGTTTAGAGCATCTCTAATTCGTTATCAAATGCAACGAAATTTTGTACATTAACATCAGCGTTAAGGCACTTAAATTCATTCATTTCTTTTAAACCATTTTCCGGTAAATCAATATTAGCTCCTTCATTTGAAGAAAAACTGGCTTTACGACATCAATTTTATACGCATTCTGATTTTACATTGTCTCAAGCCAACACTTAAGAGTAAATTTATGTACAAAACAACATTAGATTTATGAAAATAATATATGTAACACGTTTAATAATTATTAAAGCGAAATAAAGAAAACTTGTAATCTATGATATATTTGCTAAATAAAATCAATTGGTCGGGATTACTTTTATTAGCATTAATTAAAAAATTACGCTACTTAATTGTCTCCGTAAAACTACGTTGTATTTATAAAATACATTTTTATAAACAAATGTTAAAAAAACCTAATTTTTAATATGATTGCGTTTTGAAGTTCTACAAAAATAATAATTAATAACACATATAACACGAAAGTTTAATATACTCATTGACCTCCTAAATAAATAATATATATAATACACGAACATTAGATATTTATACTCAACTAACAACTAAGATTATTTCACATATTGTGTAATCTGTAATGATATCCACAAATATCATAATTATAAGAACTAATATCATAATATCATATTTCAATGTAATTTAATGTAATAATGTATTGTATGATGGCACTTTAATAAATGTTTGAACGACGCTTGAACTTTTCGGAATACCGACCATATTATAATGAAATATCAATAATAATCTCAAATAGTGCGCAAAACAGTGGCTAAGACGCAATCCCACAATAATCACAAAATTAACATATTCTATTTATATAAAAAAGTTTACAATAACAACACAACTATATAAAAAATATAGCATGCTAAGGGACAAAAAACAAATGAAAACGTGTTTCTTATTAAGCAAATAGAAAAATATCAGAAACAATAAACCCGGTAGACCATAGTAATTACAATCAGCATACAAAAAACGCAAGACACAATACGCCGATTTTGATGAATTTTAATATGAGCTGACCTTCACGTCGCATTAATATGACTGAACGACTCGGCTATAAAACACAAATATTACACCCTAGAGTCAGTTAGTCAGGGCAGTCTACAGACGGGCCGGTCAGCCATTAGGCCGTCTGTCCGTCGATAGATCACCGGCTCTTCGCACAGCGAGCCGGAGGATTACCGGATGATGTTTGTCTCATCACAGGGACAGAAAACTCTCGTCTTTAACAAAATATGAGCGCACATCAGCCACGAGTCACCAGGTAGCAGAAGTCGGTATTCTGAGGATCACTGTTCTTTATACCAGAATTTCTGCGTCTCGACTTGTTCTTATTGTCGGTGAAGTTGCATAAGCAAACTCACTATTCCAACCTTTTTCTTAGTTAACTTTACAAATATTTCTTTTTAAATTCGTTCAAATCGACAAGACCGGACGGGTAAGTGATTTGGTAATTAATAACAACATTTCTAAATAATTCTCGAACTCACGATCCTGAAAACAAATTTATGTAACAACTCATTAAAAGTTAAACACATCCCCCACTCATACCTAACATCTACATAAAAGTAATTAAGTATTTTTTTCCCCAAACTCCAGTTGTTTTTTTTTCTTTTTGAGTTATTACAAATCTATTCAATTAAAATAACACCGTTTTTAAATAAATTCGAAATAATTTTTTAAACACTATGAAAAAAGTACTAGGGAAAAAGAAATTTATATTGAAAAGTATAACCATAACTCATAATTTCGTAATGATATGCATGCATATTATAATTTAGTTAAGTTTATGTAAAAAAATACTGTACCTAAATATTTTAAGAATTCTTAATAAAACGAACTGCCCCTTGATCTTCTTGGATTACCGACTTTATAAGAGAAATCGTACATAAAGCACTTTTGAAAGTAATAAATATAAATAAACACGATAAATGCCAATTGATAGGGTTAGTGACTAAATAATGGTAAATCGCACACAGCGCGAGATACTTTCACACGCCGAAACTAAAAAGCGTACCCAGAATCAACCAAGCAAAGGAATCCAGGGACTCAACCACCGAGTCAACAACACAAGCACCACAACACTAGATGTGCCAAATTTCTATGGGGACATGACCCCCACGAAGCCTATTTAATCCAAAAATTACGCTTATTTCGGCGGCAGTCCAAGGCAATCCAGTGCAGTGCAGGACAGTCTATAGTAGTGACGAGCAGTCGGCACGGGCTGCCGGTTGAGCAGGGGAGACTTTTCCGCCCAACAGTGACGAGTCTTCCATCTACTAGTGCGTTAGAGGGAAGTCTTTTCAGAAGAGAAGTTTCTAGTCGAGCGGAGTAGAGGAATCTCTCATCATCGCAAGTACACTACACCTGATGACATTTTAGCCACCAGCCACCAACTATCTTCAAGAAGTTGGTATTCCGAAGGACGAGTACAGTCATTTGTCACCAATTTGATTGCGTTTTTGTTATTTTAACATTTTGCGGTGAATTCGTAAAACGAAGACACTGACTCAACCTAGACCAAAGAAGTTGAGTACGATTGGCTGGATAAGAAAATACGATTCTGTTTATCTAACACTCGTTACTAATTATATTTCTTACTTTGACTATATTCAAATATATAACACTTTTTAATTACGTTCCTGAATAATTTTTCTATTCACGACCTTGAATAAAATAACTGTAATAACTCATTCAACTTCCTCATTTCACCCTTTCACCTATCACCCAGGTATTCCCATCTGTCTCATTCCCGCATTCTCTTCGCCCATTTCCTCTTTTATTTTATTTTATTGTTTTTTGAATTATTAAAATTTATTAAAAAACAGAATTTTCATTAAATCCATTACTTTATAAAATATCTGTTTCGATATATTATTTCGCTAATTATTTAATTCTGTATAGCTGTGAG